>JBBPBX010032621.1:0-13987 GCA_038048925.1 Garcialebias charrua
TCACGTGACTTGGGAGTGAGCCGCTCTGGCCGCGCGCAGCTCTGAGCGGAGCAAAACAGAGCAGAGCAGGGAGGAGGAGACCGTGCGCTCCAACACAGTTGCTTCAGGCTCGACAGAAGTCATAAAAGTTATAAATTCAGGTAAGTTAGCCCATGTAAACGTGTATCTGAGCTTAGAGGCTGAAACACAGAGACCGCGGGAGATAAACAGAGCGCGAGCTGGTCATGTGACCGGGTCTGTTTTGACGGTGCCCGGTTAGCAGCTAGCTCAGCAAGCTAACGTTCTGCGTGAAAAAGCGCATTAATTATCTGATTTTAAAAAAACAGTTGTGTCGTTAGTGATATGAATTAATACAGAACCAGTAAAAATAATCGCATTTTAAATCGCAATCGCAATTTATAGAAAAAAAATCGCGATTAGATTATTTTCCAAAATCGTTCAGCCCTAACTGGTATGCTGGTCTCTGTCTGTTAGCATGTTAGCTCGTTGCAACTCCGAGTTCTGCAGCTTCCAGGTGCTTCACGCAGTCCACAGCTCCTAACCTCCTCTGCTCTGTCTGCTCCGGTCTGCCCCAAACCATGCGGTCTGTAGTAATTTTCCACTGAACCTACTCCCCATCCCTCCACCGAGTGCTCTCCCCCTCCTGTAAATTTAAAGGCGCAGAAGCGCATAAACGGCGTAACTGGAAGCAATGCTTTTCAATGGGACGCGTTCGTAAAGTCGAATCGCCGTAAGTCGAGACCGCCGTAAGTCGAGGACTACCTGTAGTTGTAAAGATAACAAGCGGTGCATGGATGTCCCCGTCGCCGATTTAAATCATGAACGTTTGTTTTCAAGACGAGTTTTTCAAGTTTTCTGCACTGGAAATGATCAGGAACTGGGAGTAAACCATCATGTTTTTGGTGAAAGACATCCACGTGGGAAGGAGGTACACTGTACTGTACAAGAACAGAGTTTTTGTTTGTTTGTTTGTTTGTCTGAGGCGGCGCAGATCCTGGTGAGCGGAGGGAACACTTTGATCTACAGACAGGCTCAACAGCCAGGGGGTGGCCAGTGGGGGCCTTGGCAACTACCGGTATACAGGTGGTCCCCGACTTACGAGCGAGTTCCGTTCCTACGAGTCGCTCGTAAGACGAAAATTCGTATGTCGGAACCCGAAACACGTGTCGCTCGTAAGTCCGGATTTTTGGTCATAAGTCGGAAAATTATGCTAGCGCTGCGCCGAACACCCGTTTTTCAACACAAACGTACATAATGGTTCATAAACATGCTCAGAACTTTGTTTACAAACGGTTAGCTAACACACTTTCATCTCAAAACACATACCAGTGCTGTATTTTCTGTACAACTTTACTGTTCGTTAGTCCGCTTGTAAGTCCGGAACCTCGTATGTCGATGACGTCGTAAGTCGGGGACAACCTGTACATTAATCTTCGGCCACCCCAGTCCTTGAGGAAACTCGACCTTTAAGCAATATTTTATTTTAAGTAATCTCTGAAGTAGAAAGCAGAGTTCCCTCAAGTGATGGTGGTGGTGGCCATCTTGGATTTTGACTTGGCAACCCAATTTGTAAAGGGACCTTTCTTACGCCTCAACCCACTTACAAAAAGGGGCCAAAATTAAAACCTTTTTCAAACTAAGGGTCAGTTTCAGAATCTACCCAACCCAACATCTTGTCTCGGTCACAGGTTCCTCAACTAGAGTTTGCTTGGTCTCGTTTGCCGTTTTCTGTCGCACTTTCGACATCATAATCAAAGATTATTGAAAAATATTCAAGTGATAAAAGTATTTTACGTTTAACACATCATCTTGGGGGCCAGATAAGATGTCAACGAGTGCCACATTTGGCCCCAGGGCCCTGAGTTTAACACATGTGGCCTAGAGGCATCCACACACAAAAAGGAAGTTGACACGATTGTTATTTCCAAGTTGTTGTGCTCAAAACGTGCACGGATGGAGGGGGTTCTCACCGTTTACTGGATCAAGTGAAAACTATTTGTCAAAACATACATTTACTATATTCATGGACTAGACTTTTTTTTAAATTCTGGGCGACACGGTGGCTCAGTTGGTAGAGCTGTTGCCTCTCAGTGAGAAAGTTGCTGGTTCAAATCCCAGCCCTGACCTTTCTGGGTGGAGTCTGCATCTGTGCGTGTGTGGGTTTTCTCCGGTTTCCTCCCACAGACCAAAAACATGCACGTTAGACTGACTGGTGACTCTAAACTGTCCCAAGGTGAGAGAGAGACAGTGAATGGTTGTTTGTCCCCATGTGTCCCTTTGATGGACTGGAGACCTGTCCAGGGTGTCCCCCGCCTCTTGCACAGTGACTGCTGGACACGGGCACCAATGACCCGAAAAAGAAGAAGCAGATAAAGTTGATGGACGGATGGACAGACATGTTTTCCTCTTTGTATCATCTGCTTCCGTCATGAATCCAGTCAACGCTGCAGAAAAGCTCTCCAGCTGTTTTGGACTCTCTGTGTCCAGGATCAAAAACCTTTAGCCCTAAAAGGTTGTCCCACAGTCCAACACTGTCCAGCAGTTATTAAAACATGGATGAGGTTTCCATGATGTCATGTGGTTTTCTAAACTTCGGTCCATCCACATGTATTCTAACTCTGGAGCTCCAACCAGGAAGTTAAATCCTGAATTGGAGCGGCGTCCCTCCCAGTGAAAGTTTTAGACTTCACTCTTGCACATCCGTCTATTTGGAAAACCACGAGAGCAGTGTTGTCCACACCGCACAGTTTGATGTATGTCAGGATAATTTCTCATGCTCCTTTGGAACCTCCTGACGTTAGCGAAACAGTTTTCTGTGACGTCACCTGGCTCCAGAGGCCGTAACACAAGTCAGCAGGGTCATAGAGAAAGACTCAAGTGAAGCAGGGTTTATGGGAAATCTGGTCCTTGTGTGGGTCACCGCCCTCGCCTGCAGCCTCCTGACTAATTACATTATTGCAATGTGGCCATGGACGCTTATATAACCTTATATAAGCCAGTGTGGAGCCGACCGCTGGACACCCAGACCGTAACACAGAAGCAAACTCCACATGTGTAGAGGACTGGGACCCTGGGGTGCACGGGGACCATCTAGAGCAGGCGTCTGCAACCTTTACGATCAAAAGAGCCATTTTTGCACCTTCGTGCACTAAATTAAACGTGGCTATGAATTGGTGCACATGGGCCGCTTTGCTGGAAGGGGGTTTTTGTGACCAGTAGGGGCCACACATTAATAATAATAATAATAATAATGTCTTTGTCTGTCATCTGTGTATGTTTCCCATACACAGACGAAATTCGTCTCTGCATTTAACCCAACCACCACCAGGTGGTGCAGTGAGCAGCCAGAAAGCGCCCGGGGAGCTGGAGAATTAGGTGTGCACTCATAGACACCCCAAGGTGTGTAGTGGCCGGGGCGCGAACCCGCGTCCTTCGGGTCCCAAGTCGAAAGGCTAAAACTATCTAATGATTTTTTTTTAACATTCAATGATGTTAAAACAAACGAAAAACAAGATTCTTGTAAAAAGAGGGGAAAAAATGTATATTTTACCAATTATATATTTTTTTAAAACTACCGTATTTTCCGGACTATAGGTTGCAGTTTTTTGCCTAATTTGCATGCCCTGTGACTAATAGAGAAGTGAGACTTGTTTATGGATTTTTCCCCATGTTTTTAGACCAATTTTTGGCTCAGATATGACCGTTTTTCATTTAAGCCCCCCAGTATAGCTCTGCGTTGGGCCGAACGCAGCTGCACACCGTGTGAGCGCCGCTGCACAAGCCATTGAACGCGGGTGTGAAAGCGCCAAGCTCAAATTTTACGACCGCCTACTAGGGGTTGAACGAGTACATAATTTTTAAACTCGACATTAACATAAAAAAGCTCGATTAGTGCTCGAGTAGTCAATGATGTCATAGAGGCAAAATAAATAAATATATAAAAATGCATAAAAACTTCATTATTTACAAAAAAAAAAAAGACCAACAAAACATTGGGAGCATTTATTATGCTCCTATCATTTATCATACTGCAGATAAGTCACAGGAAAAACAAAACTATTACCGTATTTTCCGTTGTATTGGTCGCACCGTTGTATAGGTCGCAGTGTCCAATATTTATCAATAAATTGGAAAAATCCATAAATAGGTCGCACGGGTGTATAGGTCGCACCTACGTCACCGCCGACGTAACGCGTCATCCACCGCTGACGCACCGCGTGACCGCTGAGTCAACCCGGCAATATGGACCGAGTGTTTAGCTCTGCTGCTAATGTCTGCCAGAAGCTAACAAAGCTAAAAACGAGAGGAGTCCGTCTCTCAGAAAATGAATAAAAAATTGAATTTTATGTCAAATGTTTTCTCGAGGCCATAGTAACGTACATTAAAGCTCCTATAATTGCATTCTGTATGCAGAATAAATATACACCGAGTGGTTTTGAAGCCATTTATGACGTTAACAGAAGTACACAGACATAAAACGAAGGCCAACACGAGACCATGCCCGCCTCTGACACGAATAAAAATCGAATCTCATCTCAAATGATTCATCCAGGACATAGTTAAGTACATTGGAGTGTTATAATTACTCTGTAAGCAGAAATAAATATACACCGAGTGGTTTTGAAGCTATTTAAGCAAACCGAAGTAAAACCACAAGCTAAAAAAGCTAAAAACGAGAGGAGTCCGTCTCTCAGAAAATGAATAAAAAATCGAATTTTATGTCAAATGTTTTCTCGAGACCATAGTAACGTACATTAAAGCTCCTATAATTGCATTCTGTATGCAGAATAAATATACACCGAGTGGTTTTGAAGCCATTTATGACGTTAACAGAAGTACACAGACATAAAACGAAGGCCAACACGAGACCATGCCCGCCTCTGATGCCGGTTACCCACTGCACAACTCGAAACGCGCCTGCCGTCCCCTTTTGGCCGCTGGTCACGGTCCCACTGAACCACTGAACACCGTCTGATGACGCCCACTAGGGGGCAGCAGAGGGAGGGGTCTCTGGCTTGTTTTCCGGGTTCAGTTGTTGTTTTAACTGCACCTCCGACGGTCTTCGATGAGATTAAAACTTTTTTTTATGTTTGGGGTGATCTACACTGGAGAGGACAGCAGCCTGTCAGCAGCAACTGTAAAAATGCCACGTTTCTTACCGGAGTTTGGTTCCAATTCCTGGAGGCTCGATCCGGTGAGTTTAAAAAGTCCGAAAAAAGTCCCGTTGTGGTTGTGTAATCAGATAGCGAGGCTCTCCCGACTGTTTGCCGGATGCGTCGAGCCGCCAGAGATCAACATTTGGGACGTCGGCGGCTCGACGGCGACGCGCGCGTGCGTGTAGAGGCTGCCCCCGCGCCGCTTCGATCACTCGAATCTCGCCGCTTCCTTGTTCGCCGTGACTCCACGCGTCTCCTCCATAGACTTTGAATGTAAACCGGCCGCTTCGGCCGCTCGACAAAGGGGGCAGTGGGTACTAGGCATCACACGAATAAAAATCGAACCTCATCTCAAATGATTCATCCAGGACATAGTTAAGTACATTGGAGTGTTATAATTACTCTGTAAGCAGAAATAAATATACACCGAGTGGATTCGATGTTATTTATAACAAATACAGAAGCTAACACTCGAAGCTACATGCTACAAAAAGATCGTTTTTTTATTTTTTTATCTCAAACATCTAATAAAGGTACTCACTTGTAAACGTCCCCACTGTGATTCCATTCTGTAAGTTTCAGAAAAATCCGCTGAGTGGTTCTTGACTTATCTTGCTAACAAACAGCAAACAAACAGAGCTAACAGAAGCTACCTCCAGCCCAGAGGCAGACAGAATCAGTCCGAGCAGAGGAGCGTTTTTTCGGGCACAGGAGGAGAAGGTCCTCGCTACTTGCACAGGAGCTGGAAACGTTCTTCTTCTTGGGTTGGTGTACCGGTACTCATGCCCCTAGCGGGTACAGCACTTGCACTGCCCCCTGGTGGCCGAAACTGGTACTGCACGTGCACTGCCCCCTGGTGGCCGAAACTGGTACTGCGCCATTTTATGCAACAGGGAAAAAGGGCCATAACTCAGCCAAAAATTGGTCTAAAAATATGAAAAAAAAATCCATAAATAGATCGCACCGGTGTATAGGTCGCAGGCCTTGAAAAACCCATAAAAAGGTGCGACCTATACACCGGAAAATACGGTAGTTTAATTATAATTATTAACTATTAATATTAAAAGTGAAAGTACCGTGCGGCGCTGAAACCGAAACTTAAATAAAACAAATGGGGCCACGCCACAGCCACACCGCACCACCGCCTGCAGTGCTGTGCAATTTAGGTTTACTTTTAGAGATTAATGTGTTTATAGGTTTTTAATAGAGAGATGAATATTTGTTGCGTTTTGTTTGTGAAACGAGAGAGGAAGCCGTTTCGGCCGTGTTGTATGTGACCTGCAATCCAACACCGCCCCCTCCTGTCACAATCTACGGTGGTGACAGAAGTTGATTAAATGAGCAGCAAAGCATTCTATAAAATTATAAACTGTTTCATAATAATAAAACACGACGCATTTTTACCTTTTTGACAAGACTGGACCAGCTCCATACATCCGTGCGCACAAAGGAATCCATTTAGAAGTGTCTACTAAAAGCTAAAAGCTACCCAGCGCTCGGTTTTTATCACATGATGTGACGTACTGACGTTACCGCGACGTGATGACGTCACTACGGTTACTCGAGGTGGACAAAAAAGCCTCGATAGAAGTCAAAGCACTCGATCTGTCGATAACTCGGTTAATCTGTTAAAGCACTACCGCCTACACGCGCGCGCGTTGTCTCACAATAAACTGCCCGGCGCCGGACTGTTTTGTATGAGACACAAATGGAATTACCGGTAAATTCCCCTTCTTCATCGCTGATCTGGACTTTTCTTTTGTTTTTTTGCCAAAAGTCAAGTGATCGCTTGAAGCGTCACCATTCGCTTCCTCCTCCGATGAGGAGGAATGAATGAATTTGTCACGAGCGAACCAAATGTCCAACATGGATGCGCCAGGTTCTAAATATTTCCTGGTGGGCTGTGGGCTGCAGGACCAGCGCTCCCTGTTATTATTTTATTTTTTAGAACTTTTATTAACATATAAACACAAAATACCGTTGCGCAGCCCGTGCCTTTTCTTTCACCATTCGACCTGTCAATCAATTCAGTAGGCGTGTCAGCAAATGACCAATCCGCGACCTCAATTTGTCCCGTAGGTAAACGCCTGCTGCTGCTCAAATTATGTCAAGAATTTGGAGCTTCACGCTGGAGCGTCACGCTAAGCTATACTGTGAACTGCCTGCGCGCAGCACGCGCGCGTCGAGCGGCGTGCTGCACAACGCACAGCTATACTGGAGCCTTTAGGCCAAAAATGGTGCAGTACCACCTTTGTCCATTAGGGTACACCGACCGTTCCCACCTCATGTGTCCGACGAAAGCCTCCTCTGGTCGAATTGACTCTGTCGCAGCCCGGCCTCTTGCTCTGGAGGTATGAACTACTGAAACACAGGACAGATTTTTTTGAAACTTACAGAAAGTAATACTGGGTGGACATTTTCAAACTGTTAGCTGTATGAGATGTTTGAGATCAAATTAGCTGTTTTAGCTTCGTAGATGTGGAGCTAGCGGTTAGCACTAGCT
Organism: Garcialebias charrua; assembly: GCA_038048925.1. NCBI lineage: Eukaryota > Metazoa > Chordata > Actinopteri > Cyprinodontiformes > Rivulidae > Garcialebias > Garcialebias charrua. The sequence goes on from JBBPBX010032621.1 coordinate 7,660, forward strand.
TCGTTGTTTTTCCTTGTACCGGTACGTTTGAACAAATAGCAGCAAATAGTTCATAAACCACATGCCAGATTTTTTTCTAATTTACAGAATGTAATTATTTGGTGTTCATTTACAAACTTTAAGCTTTTGGAGTTATTTGAGATAAAATTCAATGTTTTATAGACGCTAGTGTGTCGCGGCTAGCTTTGTTGATTTTTCCTTGTACGTTTGAGCAAATATCTCATAAACCACACACCAGGTTTTTTTCAAACTTACAGAATGTAATTATTTGGTGTTCATTTACAAACTTTAAGCTGTTGGAGTTATTTGAGATAAAATTCAATGTTTTATAGACGTTAGTGTGTCGCAGCTAGCTTTGTTGATTTTTCCTTGTACGTTTGAGCAAATAGCTCATAAACCACACACCAGGTTTTTTTTAAACTTACAGGATGTAATTATTTGGTGTTCATTTACAAATTATAAGCTGTTGGAGTTATTTGAGATAAAATTTGATGTTTTATAGACGTTAATGTGTCGCGGCTAGCTTCGATTTTTCCTTGTACGTTTGAGCAACTAGTTCATAAACCACATGCCAGATTTTTTTCAAACTTACAGAATGTAATTATTTGGTGTTCATTTACAAACTTTAAGCTGTTGGAGTTATTTGAGATAAAATTCGATGTTTTATAGACGTTAATGTGTCGCGGCTAGCTTCGTTGATTTTTCCTTGTACGTTTGAGCAAATAGCTCATAAACCACACGCCAGAATTTTTTCAAGCTTACAGAATGTAATTATTTGGTGTTCATTTACAAACTATAAGCTGTTGGAGTTATTTGAGATAAAATTCGATGTTTTATAGGCGTTAATGTGTCGCGGCTAGCTTTGTTGATTTTTCCTTGTACGTTTGAGCAAATAGCTCATAAACCACCCGCCAGAATTTTTTCAAGCTTACAGAATGTAATTATTTGGTGTTCATTTACAAACTATAAGCTGTTGGAGTTATTTGAGATAAAATTCGATGTTTTATAGACGTTAATGTGTCGCGGCTAGCTTTGATTTTTTTCCTTGTACGTTTGAGCAACTAGCTCATAAACCACATGCCAGAATTTTTTCTAACTTACAGAATGTAATTATTTGGTGTTCATTTACAAACTGTAAGCTGTTGGACTTATTTGAGATAAAATTCGATGTTTTATAGACGTTAATATGTTGCGGCTAGCTTCGTTGATTTTTCCTTGTACGTTTGAGCAAATAGCTCATAAACCACACTCCAGAATTTTTTCAAACTTCCAGAATGTAATTACTTGATGTTCATTTACAAACTTTAAGCTGTTGGAGTTATTTGAGATAAAATTCGATGTTTTATAGACGTTAATGTGTCGCGGCTAGCTTCGTTGATTTTTCTTTGTACATTTGAGCAAATAGCTCATAAATCACACGGAAGATTTGACCATTACGTGAATTTATTAAGGAACGGTTAAGCTAAGACACATCTTTGTTATAATTTTCAGCAGAAAAATAATTGTTTTTACCGTGTTAATGTTGTTAAAAGTCCTTCCGTGCACGCTTCTGTGGCTGCCATTTTCAGCAGGGCAAATGAGGCGCTGACGCGTCGCGTAGCGGTGACGCGCAGTGACGCATAATAGATGCGACTTATATAAAGGTGCGACCCGTTTATGGATTTTTCCAAATTATTGCCAATAATTGGACAAAGCAATCTATATAACGGTGCGACTTTTCAGGCGGAAAATACGGTATGCAGACCTGTGATTTTTTTTAATTTTGTGGACAAAATAATTAATTATAGAAATAAAACATGAAGTTAAAATGCATATGTTGTGCTTTTTGCATTAGTTCTAGTATTCACACATTAGAAAAATTAATTACCAAAGGAAAAAAAACTGAAATATGAAACTATAAAGCCTTTTTGTTGTTGTTTTTACTGTATAACAGCCAGTAAATTTCAGTTCTATGTCAGTTCTGGTCAAAGTGTGAAAGAGGGCCCAAAGAGCCGCATGTGGCTCTAGAGCCGCAGGTTGCAGACCCCTGATCTAGAGGAAGGGCCCAGGATGTGCTGCAGAGTCACCATGAGGCGGTGTCCAGCGTGTTCATTAGAAAATCGGGGCAGAGTGGCTGCCACGCCCGGCGGGCGAGGCGCTCTTACCTAACCCTTCTGTCAGGGCGTGGGTGTTGATGGTTTGCTCAGGGCTGGAATCTGCCACATCTGTGAGAGAGACACTGTTGGATTAGAAAAAAAATATGTTTGTGGGTCATTTTATATATTATTTTGACAGGTGTGTGCATGTGTGTGTGTATGTGTGTGCGCATGTGTGTGTTGCTGGGCAGGGCTGTCCCAGAACTGCGACGTAAACAAGGTTACATAATCCAGTTTGCCGTCACGCCTCTTTGTGGAACGGCTCGGGACATTACAGATTTATTTTATTCTCCTTACATTGAAGTTTTATTTGACTCACGATTATCACAAAAACATTAAAACACCGTTGGTTTGTTACAGAACAGATTTAGAAAGAACATCATTAGAAAAGCACAGTGAAAAAACGAGAGCTAAAAGAAACAAAAAAAAAAGTTTGGTTTTCCAGATCTTACGTTGTTGACTGAAGAAACTGAAATAAAAACAGGAGGTTGTGTAAATGTCACAGAGAACTGGTGGAATTGGATCAGTGGCGTTGCTGTTTGTCACTGAGTGTTGATTTGGCGCCCCTTGGTGGCTAACAGGTTCATCTCAAGTTCATGCATCTTTTTTTATTTTTTTATTGAACAATAACAAAGACATACAAAAACAGAAAATGACAAATTTTAATTTTAACAAATCAAAATCAGCAAACATAACTAAACCTCCTTATCAATGTCAATATTTTGCAAGATTATAACATATTAGAATAAGTTCAATAACAGAATATATGAACAATTGAACAAAAAAAGGATACATATACTGTAGAAGAGATAAAGAGAGAGAGAGAAAAAAAGAAAAATTAGGGTTTATATCAATTTAAATTCTGAGATGAGAGAAAAAAGTTTGATAGCTGGGGCTGTTTTAATTTTCTTTGAAGATTTACCAAATAATACAACATCATTATTAAACGCTTTTACATATGGAATAACTTTTGAAAAACAACATTTATGGATGTAGAATTTGGCAAACAATATTATGTTGTCTATCAAAAATTCAATATTTTAATTTTTTTCTTAAAATACCAAATTTTATATATTTCCAGGGGGAAAAAAATCACCTTGAAGAGACTTAGACATCAACCAATTACTGTATGTAACTCCTTCCGGAAAAAAAAAACCCCACATACAATCTCACATTCGTAAAACACATGTTCTGTTGATTCCAGCAAAGATTTACAGAAATAACTATTCTCCATTTCAAATTTGAATATTCTTTTCAAGAACTCCTGTGAAGGGTAAATATCATTTACAATTTTAAAGTGGATTTCTTTAAATTTCGGAGGGATTGGAAATTTCAAAAATTTAGTTCTGATTGATCTAATTTCTTGTTTGTTAAAAAAAATAATTAATTGATAAGTTCTTTTGGAGGAACCAGGATAGATCTCGTTGATTAAGGACGTTCTTAAAACTACTACTAGTTCACGCATCTTTAAGAAAGAAAAACATCCTCCACATGTTAAAAGTCGCTCAAACGACACAAAAACAAATAAAACCAGTTTTGTCGTTGCAGTTTCTTCGTCCACCAGAGCAGAACGGCTGTTCCACATGAATTAACGTAATGCAGCAAACACTGGAGAAGCTGTTTCCTGTTATCACACCGGAAGAGTCTGGCGTCACAGTTTCAAGTCCGAGAGCTGAATTTTTGATTAGCCTCGCAGCTTTCGGCTGTTTGGCACAAAACTGTGGGGACTGGACTGGTCGGACACATGGCAACACACCAGTGGATGAAAGGGAATTCCATCCATTTGTTCGTTTTTATCCACTTCTTCCATGTTTGGGTCACGGGGACTGGCGCCCATGTCCAGCAGTCACTGTGTGAGAGGTGGGGGACACCTTGGACAGGTCTCCAGTCCATCACGGGGACACATAGAGACGAACGAGACAAACAACCATTCACTCTCTCACTCACACCTAGACACAATTTAGAGTTACCAATCAGTCGAGTATGTTTTTAGTCTGTGGGAGGAAACCAGAGTACCCCGAGAAAACCCACACATGCACGGAGAGCACATGCACTGTCCAGGAAAATGGGGAATGTGGTAAAGAGGTGAAAGAGAGTCCAGACAGGATGGAGTGGATGTGGAAAAGTTGTGATTTGTGACAAAAAGGTGTCAGCAAAGGTCAAAGGAAAAGTTTACAAGACAGTGGTGAGACCAGCTGTTGTATGGTCTGGAGACAGGGACATGGACACAAAGACAGGAGAAAGAACTGGAAGTAGCAGAAATGAAGATGCTGAGGTTCTCCTAGGAGTGACAAGGATGGATAAGATCATTGGCCCTCATGCACGAAAATGTTCTTATTCTTATCCTAAATTTCTCCTACTTTTGTTCGTACGAAGCGTTCGTACGAACATGCCACGTCAGAACCAACAAAGTCTTCTATCCACAGGAAAAGCGTGTAAACGGGCTGCTTAAAGGTGATGAATTCCACCTGTTCTACTCACCTGCGCGTGCTCGCGTGAATGTAATTTACATAATTTCCACCCCTCAAAACACCATATAAGGCCACGCTTCCTGCCTTCTGACAGCAGGAAGTGTCCATTCATTCAAACTCATGAAGTAAAATGAGGAACTTCACGCGTTCGGAGATCTGCTCTCAGTCGCGCTGTGGCTACCCCCCCACCCCCCCTGCAGGTGTCGGATGGTCAAATATCTTTAATGTTAGTGTAAAGTTTGTAAACAACTGTGTAGTTTCACTTATTCAGAAGAGCTGTGGCGCACCGCTGCCCCCCCCCCCCCCGCAAGTGTCGGATGGTCAAATATCTCTAATTTTAGTGTACTGTGTTACATTATAGTTTCACTTATTCAGAAGAGCTGTAGCGCACCGCTACCCCCCCACCCCCCGCAAGTGTCGGATGTGTTTTTCAACAGAAGCATTTTAAATGTCTCTAAACTACAGTTAACTTCATATTAATATTGTAGTGCATGCTGTGTGTCCCGTGGGTCGTACAGTATCAGAAATCAAGAATAAATGGTTTGATCTGAAAATGGCTTCAAACAAACGTCTCGCCGCAGCACGGACAGGAGGAGATCAGTCTGCGAGATGGATGGACAATACTGTAAATGCCACGCTGCAAGACGCGTGCCAACATGTTTTGCAGCACAAATGATGCGCGCACCTCCTGGTCAGCGCGCAACCACCACATTCTGCAGGTTATATTTCGAATCAGATATAATAATCTATTGCTCCGATGGTGTTTGACACAAGATCAGTCTTAATTCGTACTTGTTCTGCGGCGGTGTGAATTTTATGTACCTGGGTGAGGAGCGGCTTTGATGACCAAGGAGCGCACGACTCACTGAAGCCTGCGCGACACACCAGACAAATTAAACTTAAAATTATAATTCTAATTCAAACAGAATAACCTATTGTCAAGAATAATTATGGTGCGTGATTTTTTTAAACTCTAAATATTTTCTAAATAACGAAATATGAAGTTATTCGTGGAGAAGATCCGTCTGGATGACAGCAGACTGACGCTCCTAAAATATACGACAGGTCCGGACCACTCGTAGATTTTGTTCGTATCTGAATAAATTCGTAGGATACGAAAACAGTGTTGGATGCCACAAATGATCCTTAATCACTCGTACGCACAGGATAAGCACATATCTGTGCGTACGAACGGTTTGTGCATGAGGCCCATTGTTGCTAGATTGGGTGGTTTTCATTTTGATTTTGCTGGGAACTTTGGGAAGATTTTTGTTGGATTGTTGCGTTTTGCCACATATTGTTAAATGACTTTGGCTTGTACTGATGTGCAGTCATGTTCAAACAGTAAATATACTCTACCAATATATTAATTGGGCAGATTTTTGTGTGATGTGACGGCTTTTATGAGATTTTTGGCCTGGAAAACGTCAACTCTATCTGGCAACGCTGATGATCTCATTCCTGATCTTATCATCAGAGGTACAGCACTGGTTGAGCAACTGGGAGATAAAGTTAGAGAGGACACACTGAGATGGTTTGGACATGTCCAGAGGAGGAACAGTGTGTATTCTGGTAGAAGGATGTTAGAAATGCAGCTGCCAGGAAAAAGACAGAGGGAGATAAATGGAGGGAGTTGGAGTGAGGACAGAGTGAGATGGAGGACGACTCACTGTGGTGACCCCTGAAGAGGGAACAGCTGAAAGAAGAAGAAAAAAAATATAT
>JBBPBX010032621.1:15407-33764 GCA_038048925.1 Garcialebias charrua
ATATATATACAGGTGGTCCCCGACTTGCGACGTTCCGGACTTACGAACGCGCTTACGAACAGTACTGTTGTACAGAAAATACAACACTGATATGTGTTTTTAGATGAAAGTGTGTTAGCTAACCGTTTGTAAATAAAGTTCTGTGCATGTTTATGAACCATTATGTACGCTTGTTCAGTCTCATGTTGATAAACGGGTGTGCGGCGCAGCGTTAGCATAAATTTTCCGACTTACGACCAAAAATCCGGACTTGCGAACGCCATGTGTAACGCGTTCTGACTTACGCATTTTCGAGTTACGAACGGTGCGTAGGAACGGAACTCGTTCGTAAGTCGGGGACCACCTGTATATATCTTTTACAAGGATGTCCTGGACAATATACAAATACAGCCATGCAATCTTAAAAATAGTAACAATAGTATTAAAATATTTACAACAAAACATCCATTAGTAAAACATAAAATGCAATGCAAGTTAAAAAAAAGTCAGTTTAAGGCATTAAACATTAAAAGTATGAAAAAGCTAAATAGAGTACCGGTATATGTAGACAAACAGAGCAAGTAGCTAAAGCAGATTTTAAAGAGAACAAAGTTTTTGGAGATCTCAGTGTATTTCACTAAAAGTGTCCAAGTTACAACAAACAAAATCTACAGCTTCTATCTTCAGAAGGAGTTGAATGTTTCAATGTGATAAAAATCAAAGTTGTTAAAAGTGTACATATGAATGAAAGCAGGAAAACTCCGGTTGTGACGCCGTCACTGATCGACCTCCTGTGTGTGTCTCAGGTCGGTTATGGACCTGGAGCCCGTCGATCCCGATACGCTGGACCTGAAGAGGCGGCGGATCCACATGTGCGATTACGAAGGCTGCAAAAAAGTTTACACCAAGAGCTCCCACCTCAAAGCCCACAGGCGGATACACACAGGTAGGAGCGCCGGAAACACACCCGGCATGTACAGAGTGAGCTGCGAACGTCGACGGGGAAACACGGGCTGAACCGCTCGTGAACGTTCTCAAACAAGTTGTAAATTTATTTATTTATTTCATTTGTTCATTTCAAATTTAAAATACAAAAATTATTTACAAAACCATAGTAAGAAAGAAAGAAAAAAAACAAATTTAAAATGAAAGTAAGCAGAAGAAGAAAAAATCTAATAATATCTGCCCCTTCTTAAAACAAAATCAATTCAAACAATCAATTTAAACAATAATTATCCATGAACCAATTTTATAACTCATAATTCACAGATTTATAGTACCGGTACTTATTGTTTTCACCATTTATATATATTTTTTCTAAACTTCACTCAATAATTTTCTTAAATACAAACATAGACTTAGCATTATTAACATTATTATCCAAACTATTCCATGCCTTGAATTAAAGTAGACTGACCCTTTAAACTGGTTCTATACTGTGGTTTAACAAAAATGTCTGTTCCCTTAAGATTGTTACAACTTGTCCTCTTTACAAAATGTTTTTGAATATTTGGAGGTAGTGTTTGATTCTGTGCTTTATACATTAATAAAAAAAATATTGTATTCTACCAGATCATAAAACTTCCATAGTTTCATTTTATAAAACACTATATTAGATGGATGACAGTAATGCACTCTTGTTATGATTCTTATAGCTCTTTTTTGTAAGATGAAAATAGGCTTTGTTATAGTTCTGCACGCTGTTCCCCAAACATCAACACAGTAAATTAAATGTGGTACAATTATTGCGTTATACAACAAATATAAGGCTTTATCATTCAATAAGTCCTTCACTTTGTATAATACAGCCATGGATTTAGATATTTTTGTTTTAACAGAATTAATGTGCTGTTTCCATGACATTTTATCGTCAATGATTACACCCAAAAACTTCATTTCATTCACTCTACATATTTCAACACCATTAATTTTGAAAGGAACAGCAGAAGTTATCTTTTTATTCCTAAAAATCATATAATTTGTTTTATCTGTGTTCAATGATAACTTATTTAAATCAAACCAAGTTTGTATCTTGACAAACTCCTTATTAATTGACTCCAACAATTGTTCCAAGTCATTACCTGAATAAAAGAAAGTGGTGTCATCAGCAAACAGAACACAATTGAGGACGTCTGACACATCCATCAAATCATTGATATATAAAATAAACAACTTGGGTCCCAATACAGAGCCCTGTGGTACTCCACATGAAACACTACAGAGTCCAGATCTTAAATCATCTATTTGTACAAATTGTTTTCTATCATACACATTAGGGATGGGGCCGATCCTATCCAGTATCGGTATCCCATACCAGCATAATTTAAGTATCGGATATCGGATCCAACCTGCTGATATTTCCAATCCAGCTTCAAAGAGCACGTGTGTTCCATCACGTTCTGTGACTGCCGTCTTAACATTGTGTGCGTTAAACCCAATGAAGACACTCTTGAGCCTTACAACAGGAAACTCAATAACTTTAACAGCACACAAGAGGCAGCTCTATACCACACACATGTCCTTCTTACTCATGGTGCAGCTGGAAAAAAAAAAACGCTAAGCATGATGGGAAAGACAACACAGCCCACTCCCCTTAACCACTAAGAGAGTGGATTTTGTTGTCTTTCACATAATGCTTAGAGGTTTTTTAGTTTTACAGCTTTAGGTGCAGTTGGAAAACTAAAAAAACGCTAAGCATTATGGGAAAGACAACAAAATCCACTCCCCTTAACCACTAAGGGAGTGGCGTTTGTTGTCTTTCCCATCATGCTTAGCGGTATTTTAGTTTTTCCAGATGCACCATGAGTAAGAAGGACATGTGTGGGGTATAGACCTGCCTCTTGTGTGCTGTTAAAGTTTGTGAGTTTCCCGTTGTAAGGCTCAAGAGTGTCTTCATTGGGTTTAACTCACACACTGTTAAAATGAATAATCTCAATACAAAAATATCATTATACAGATTCACATACCTGAACAGTATCGGATTGGAAAAGTATCGGTATCGGTCAATACCCAGTTTTTAAGTATCGGTATCGGATCGGAAGTGAGAAATGTGGATCACTGCAAACAGCTACGTCTCCACTGCAAAGCAGGTCCTCTGAGACCATATTTGTCTAATTTTTCAAGTAGAATAGTGTGGTCAATTGTATCGAATGCCTAAATGTTATCAGAGTGTTCATTGTGATTGTTGTGTGTGCAGGAGAGAAGCCGTACCACTGCACGTGGGAGGGCTGCACCTGGCGCTTCGCCCGCTCCGACGAGCTCACCCGACACTTCCGCAAGCACACGGGCATCAAACCGTTCCGCTGCACGGAGTGCGACCGCTCCTTCTCCCGATCCGACCACCTCTCTCTGCATCGCCGTCGCCACGTCATGATGTGAACTCTCCTTCGAACGCACCTCGGTTTGTCAGCGTACCAAGCCTCACACGAGCCTCTGCTACTTCCTGTACCTTTTTTTTTTTTTTTTTACTCCCGCGGGATTTTAAGGCCGATCTGCAGACGAAAGGACGGACGCTCCCTCCTCCTCTCCGCGTCGAAGTCCCAGGATTCATGGAACTGTTTGGGTTCATGCATGCAGGAAATAACAAAACGCAACCAGCACCCTACACAACCCAGTTGTCACACGTCAGCAGGGACGCTCATGAATCCATCCGTCCTTCAATCCATCCAAAGGAGAGGAGGAAGAGCGTTTCAGTTCCAACTCTCACCCGGGTGTCACTTCAGCTGCTCTGATCAGAAACGACGAAACTCCCTGAAAATGCTTCCAAGAGCTAAGGAGCCTTTTCAGGATCTGAAGACGTCTACGCTGAATTCCAACCAATATTATCATCCAAAAATATCTACATTAAAATGAATAAATGCTGTAATTCAAGCTGAAAGCAGCCGAAGGGCAGCCGTGAGGTCCTCCTCCTCGTCGTAAACTAAAAACACTACAACGCTGCTGATGTTTTCTTTGTGGAGACAGTCTTTGGAAATGTTCTGTCGACTTCCTTTAAAGGGTTTTGTAGAAACTGTTTTCATGAAGTTGTTGGACGAAGCGCTGCGCCGATGGAAGCTGGACTCAGGAGGCGGTACCGGCAGCTTCAGTTCGGTGCTGGTTCAGCTAAAATACCGACCGAATCCGGCTCATCGGTCGGTTTTATTTATTTTCAGCAGCTGAAGTGACGTCGAAGGAGCTACAAGACAGCGGACTACCTAGACTACCTAGTTTTCGGCGCATCAGTGACACTGTTGCTCCGCCCCCTCGTGCACACCTTTCTGATCCTTCTTTAATAACAGTATTTGCTTTGTATGCTTAGTTGTTGGTGTTTTACAAAAAAAAGAAAAAAAAAGAAATGGCCTTCAGTGCACAGATGTTTTTTTTTCCTTCTTCGTTGCCAGGTTGGCTGCTCTGAACTTTATTTTGTAGGGAGAAAAAAAAAAACGCTCAACTTTGTTTTCCGAGGCTCTGAAAAAGACGGGCAACACAAACCGTTTGAGAGGTAAAACTTTCACACAGCAGGGAAAACCGGAAGCTTTTCAGAGTGTGCGCGCGCGTGTATGTGTGTGTGTTTTGAGATAATATCACACAATCCAAATACAGGTAGTCCCCGACTTACGAACGAGTTCCGGACCTACGGGCCGTTTGTATGTCGAAAATAACGTAAGTCGGATCACATACAATTTTTTTTTTTTTTTAAATAAATAAATAAATAGATACATGTACAGTACTGTACAGTTACCAAGCACTTAGCCTATCCTAACACAGTTTTTAAAGATGAAGGAGTGAGTTGAATTGTCTCCCTCCCTTTATGTGAAAGGAGCCTGCTAGGGAGGAGGGAGACAGATCAACTCACTCCATCATCTTTAAAAACTGTGTTAGGATAGGCTAAGTGCTTGGTGACTGTACAGTACTGTACATTTATTTATCTATTTATTTTTAATGAGATGCGTGACGTAAGTCCGAAACGTCGTAAGTCGAGGGACTACCTGTAGAAGATTTTTACGAGTGTGTGTTCCAGGCACTTTTACTTGTTGCCCGTTGTCGTAAGGGCAATGCCACAACCACCGAGATACGCAGAGTTTAGTTTTAGCCCAACTCTAGGATTTTTAAATAAAATAAAACCCTTGTTTTAATCTTATTATTTGAGGCGAGGGAAACAAGCACAGCTCCTGTCTGCTCAAAATCCAAACAGAAAAAGTACAATTTTGGATAAAGAAAGTATTTAAACCCTTAAAAAAAAAAAGAAATTTAGTCAATGATGGAAAACGTTTTATATCTAGGACTCTCCACCATTGATGCCATGAGAATATTCCAACATAGTCCAGAAAACATGTCCAACTTTTAAAACCAGGCACCATTTGTTCTGGTTTTCATACGTTTGTAATGGCGCCAACTTGGGCGCCACTAAGATCCGGAGAGGCTGCTGGGCGTCTCTCAGAGGTTCTGGCAGAATCTGTGGGGCTGCCAGGGTCCACCTGACCATGAGGAAACTAAGCTCTTCTCACTGGTATTCCTGTTCTGAACTGGATCTTCAACTCTAATCAGCACATGACTCAAACTTCAGACGTTTCGGTACCTGGTGATCAGAAAAACCTGCTTTGATCGTCCCAAAATGTCCAGTTAGAAACAAAAACCAAGGTATTCTGTGGAAGAACCATCTCAATATGACACTTCAGGCAGCAGAAGACCTTCAGCCCAGTCCCTGGATTTTATTTGACTTTTTATCATTTGTTTCCTCTTCAGAGTCTTGTTTAAACAGAGATTTAAAACAATTAAAACTTTATTCAGTCGCTTGTGTCGCGGAGCAGAGCGAGACGTTTTTTTCCTCTTCTCCTCGGCTTCAAGATTAAAATGAAAAAAAGTTACTAAGCACATCTTTCAAGAAGAGTATATATGCGTTTGATTGCAAGTTTTTTTCTTTTGTAAACTGTTGATAAAGACGTAAAGGACAAATAAAAGAAACCCATGTACATAAATGTATATAAGCAAAAAGTGCAGAGTTAATGTAACGGGTGAATTTCTATTTTTAACACTTGACTAGACAATGTGAAAAAAAATCTTCTGTTGGTTTGATGAAATGTGTTTTGTTACGTGTTTTTTTTTTCTTTTCTCAAAACTTAATGTTTGTTTCGTAGTTTCTTTAAAAAAAAAATGGTCCCACTTGTGTTGTGCACACTTGTGTTGCATGGAGAACAGCGTTGTTTCTTTTCTTCTAGTGTGTGCGTGTGTGAGAGAGTCACAAGTGGCGTCCCAGAACGCTAACACCACAGATGATTTTTTATTGTAACTGATTAAACGGGGTTTTTATTTTCAAGTATCAGCAGAGCTTAATATTTCATCACTGGACCTGATTTAATTTCAGTCTCACACTCACAAATAAATAAAAATAAATATGAGGCATTGTTGGTTTGGGTCAGTCCAAGAAGAAACAGGAAGTGCTAAAGAAAAACAGCTAAACGGGAAGCTAGCTTAAAGTTGTAGCTTTTTTTACTTTCTTGAAAGTTTTAAAACAAAACAAAATTTAAATATATGTATATTTTCTACTAAATGAATCAAAGAATACTAGAGTAAGATTTGAACAGAGAAAGTCAAGTTAATAATAATTCACTCGGATGCTAAATAGCTTTAGCATGCTAGCACTTCCGGTGACTAGCGATCAGCAGAGACTCGTTAAATGAAAGTCGTGGTATTTTTTGTAAATGTAGTATTTTCTTACCAAGTTTTCTTATTTGAGAATTCTTTCAGTCCTTTACAGCCACACAGACCAGCTGAACAAAACATCGGATGAAACGTCTTTTTGACAAACGGGGGAAAAAAAGGTTCGCTAGCAAAGTTGCGTCTGTAGCACTTTCCATTTGAGCTCATAAGTGACTCCCTGACTCCTCCTCCATAAAACATTAACGCTTTTAGTAATATTAAAGTTAGAATGGAAAAGTTGAAACTGTGGAAGCAGTTATGTCTCATATTTCAAATTAAAATGGATTAATATAAATGCTTTTTAGTTTCAAAATAAAGCTGCATGTTTTGGCTCATAAATAAAATTTAAAAAATGAATAATCCAAACTGCATTTTCATCTTCAAGACTACTCAATTTGTAAATTAATTAAAATGATAATCATTCATTTTAATTTTCAAATCTGACATTTCAAAATGAATTTTGATCACTTTTTACTAGGACATATTTTGAAAATTAAATGCTAAATGTTATTTTATTCATCATTTTAATTAATTTACAAATGTATCAGTCTTGAAGATGAAAATGCAGTTTGTATTATTCATTTTTAATTATATTTATGAGTCAAAACATGCAGCTTTATTTTGAAACTAAAAAGCATTTCTATTAATCCATTTTAATTTGAAATGTGAGACATAACTGTCCACTTCCATAAAAAACAGCCATGTTCACGAAATCCAACTTGGCCGTCACTTCATTTATTCAAGGCATGGTCATTTTTTTATTTTATTTTTTGTCACAGCAGTGTCGTTTTGTTCAAAAATCTATCAGAACATGTTGCTTCATGTGTTTTAAAGAAGCAAAACAAAGTCATGCTTATTGCTTTTTTAATATTAAGAGTTTAAAGTTTTGACTACAGCAAAGCTTTGAGACCCATAGAAGAAGAAATGTTCAGTCAGCTGACCGGTTGATTTCTGTTTATCAACTAAAAATAAAAATAAAAATCACACAAAAGCTATTCAATAACAGAATTCTATTGTTCGAGAACAGCAGCTTTTGGAGAAAATGTTCAATCTTGTTTTTATTTTTATTTCTTTATGATCCACAAATCAAATTAAACAAAAATATGTTTTATTATAACCGAGGCGAAGATGTCTTATAGGATGAATCTGAATTGGCTTGATGGCGATGAAACATGGAGTCTTATCAGAAAACAAAAGAGTTGAGTTTTGTATTTTAACGTCCATTTTGCTAAATAAATTGTTATTTTAGGAATAGATAATGATGAAAACAATCAGCGGATGAACCTCTTGTTTGACGTAAACCTGCAGAGTGGCACTGAGGAAGTCTTGTTGGACCCAGTTCATGTAAGGATAAATGTATACACACGTTTTATTTTCTGCTCCAGGTTTTATTTGTTCAGTATTTCACTAAAAGTCTCTTTTCCTGTAAAACGTGTCGACGAGTGTCTCCCTGCTGAGACCTGGAGTGGGACAGAAGTTCGTGTCCGTCTGTGTGCCTCGACCCACCAACACAAACCCAACACTTTGCTCTTTTCTACTGAATGCAGTACCTTATGGGCCAGTAGTATATTTACTCAGTGCAATGCAGTTAAAATAATATGATTATTAATAATATTTTCTCCAGTTTTTTTAATTTGTACAGAAAAAATGTGTAAAGACGAGCGAGGAAAACGTGAGCTTTTTGATACTGTGACTCATGGTGATTAAAAGTCAGTTTCTCTGTACAGTTGTGATGAGTTTGCCTTCCTCTCCCTCCCTTCTTTTATAGAATAAAAAAAAAAAGTTTTTGGTGCAATTTAACGCCAGCGTTGTTTCTTATATATTGTACTTTCTCAGTGTAAACTGACGGATAAACCAAGTGGCTCACAGGAGAAACATCTGGAATTGGTTGTTCATTTGAGGTTACTGATAAACTCAACATCTGGGTACGACACCAGCAGTTTGTAACAGTTTCATCTATTATTTTCTGCAGCGGAGCATCGTTTGTTCTGCAGAGCAATTAGTAACAAATCAGCAGCTTAAACGTTTTAGTCATGAATTTTTTTTGACTAAGTGCTCAAAAATAAAACAGCCAGTCAGTCACTTCAGTCACAGACTTCAGTCAGTCTTTTTGTTAAGATGTTGTGTTTTAAGCCTTGGAAACTCAAAGTTTGCACAAGTTGCTTCAAAATCTTTTTTTTTTTCTCTTCTTCTTGCTTTAGAAGTACTTGCAAAGCATGCTGTCATGATCAGATCAAACTGTCAATTAATAATATTTCTCTGGCACGTTTCAAACAGCTGAAGATCATCAAAACACTTTACAGTCAAACCAGACAACAATTCAGTTCAGTGTATTCGTATAGTGCCAAGTCGCAACAGAAGTTGTCTCAATTCTGAATACGACCGAAGAGAAATATATAATAAACCTATAACTGTGTATCATCAGCATAACAATGAAAATGTAGCACATGCTGTTTAATAGCATTACCTAATGGATTTATAAGGTAAAGAGTATTGGTCCAAGCACTCATCCCTGAGGAACTCCATCACTACCGTATTTTCCTGTGTATAGGTCACACCTTTTTATGGGTTTTTCAAGGCCTGCGACCTATACACCGGTGCAACCTATATATGGCTTGTTATCACTTTCAGTGAAACAAATTTTTAAATCCAGCTCATTTTACAATTACGTTCATTTATTAAGGAAAAGTTCAGCTCAGACACATATTTGCTATAATTTTTATCAAACAAATAATTGTTTTTAAGTGTTAATCTTCTTAAAAGCCTTGCTGTGCGCTCCTGTGGCAGACATTTGCAGCAGAGCTAAACGTAGGTGCGACCTATCTAGGGATTTTTCCAATCTATTGGTGATAATTGGACAATGCGACCTATACACCGGTGCGACATTTACACCAGAAAATACGGTAACTTAGTGTAAGAAGATGATTAATTATTTACATTTACAAACTGGAATGTATCAGATAAATATGAATTAAACTAATTTAGAGCTGTTCCTGTAATCCCAATGTCATATTCAAGAATGTTGTGATCAACTATATCAAATTTAGAACAGAAACACACAAACACAGAGAATAGTAAAAGATAAAACCTATAAAAGCACAGTAAAAGTACACGATCAAAACCAACCTAAAAGATGAGTCCTAAGAAAAGGTTTTAGTAAAAATTTTAATCTGAGTTAAACGTAAATTAATTAATTAACATTTATTTACCGAGCTCTAATGAAAGGTAAAATGAACAGTAAGAATAACAATGCCAGCATGCCACTAAAAGACCTGACTGAATAAAAAGGTTTTAAGACTAGATCAAAGTTCACGCTCAAAAATCTAGGTAAAAAAATTCAACAAAGTTAAGACAGGTCATCTAGATTTAGATTTAAAGATGAGATTTTAAAAGGCTTTATCATATCTCAAAAGGCTCGGGTTAAAATAAGAAATCTTATTTATTTACTAAATGAAAACCAAAGGCGCTGATATGGCAGCAAGAAGCAGAGAAACACGAGGGCGAGACACCGAACGCACGGACAAATGAAACGACAGAGGCAGGTGTGTAGAGGGAACACTGACGAGAGGCGATTACAAACATCTGGGGTGAGGAGATGAGGGTCAGGTGAGGGAGGCACAGTCTGGGTGCAGCCACCGAAAAGGCCCGATCACCCCAAAATTAGTGCTTGGACTTTAGGACAAACAGTAAAAATGTTTTAGTTGACCTTAAGGTCTAAAAATGCACAGAACGCTAATAAATCGATTGTTTTTGATTTTGTACATCTACCTTGTGGTGTTTTGATACTTTGCATTTCACTTTCTATTTCTCTATGTTTTTTTTTCTTCTGTTGTTTGTTGTTTAAGGAAATTCTACCATTGCTGTTCATCATTCTTTAGTTTGTAGCAGGTCGCTTTTGTAAATGAGCCCTCGAGGCTCAATGAGATTTACCTGACTAAATAAAGGTTGAATGAAAATCAGCTAAACAAGACCATTCAAATAAGTAATAAATGCTAAAAATCAAATTTAAAGCAAAATTATAATACACAAAAAAAAAACCAAGACCTGTCTGTTAAGGCCACTTCCAAGACAATCTGGCTGCTGGGAAGAAAAATATATAAAATAAATAGTTCAGAGCAGTTTGGTGTTAGATGGTACCTGACGTCTCGGTTCCCCCTCTGGACCAAACCGACTTTAAATCATGAGAAAATGTTCTGAGCTCAAAATAATTAGTTGCAGTTGAAGCAGCTGTAGTAAAACTCACACAGGAGGTTGTTAGTTCAGCCACAGTTGAGATGAGCTTAAAATTAAACTGAATTTTAAATAAAATGTAAGATTTGAACAAATGCAGTGCAGTGAGAGAAGCTTACCACCAGAGGGCGCCTCGTGACAACAAAAAGGAGGAAGACGAAAATCTTTTCTCACGATAATAACAAATTATTGGTTTAATTTTAACCTCCACTTCTTCAAAATGTGGTAAGGACTGTGTGTTTCTGGTTTTATAGTTACTAACTTTGTGTAAAAATCCCATTATTTCATTAATTTGTACTTCAAACTAAACCAGAAGAATAACAACAACAGTGTGTGGTAAGAAAATAAAACCCTGACAGTGTAAAGTGCATGTTTTAGGCAATAAAACATTTGGTGTGTGTGTGTGTGTGTGTGTGTGTCCTTGTTTATGTTACTTTGTGAGGCCCATTTTTCTGAGTTATACCAAATTGTGAGGACCAACTTCTTCTTATGGGGCCCAAAGCCTGGGCCCCATAAGAAGAAGTCCCGTTGGTGGATTAGGGGTTAGGTTTAGGACTGAGGTGTGAATTGAGGATGTGTTAAGTTTAGGGTAAGGTATGCATTGGTAATGGTTAGGTTTAGGGTAAAGGTCAGGGTTAGGCTATATAAATGAATGAAAAATGAATGGAAGTCAATGCAATGGCCCCACAAAGATAGAAAACCAAACCTGTGTGTGTGTGTGTGTGTGTTAGGTTTATGGTCCCCAGCAGAAAGAATCAGGCCAATCATTAACGCGCTCAGCGTCAGTCGTTGGATTCGTGCAGATGGAGACTGAGACGTTTGAGTCGTATAAACACAATAAAAGAAACTTTCTGTTGATGGGCCCTCCAGTGTTGAGGGGGGCCGCAGATGATCTCTGCAGCTTCCTGGTCGAGACCGTTAGAGATGTTTACAGAAACAGCTTCCGGTTTTGCTCTCACAGGGGTTTTCTGCAGGAATGGTCCCCAGAGTGCTGCAGGTACAAGCTTTGCATCCTTCAGGTTCATCGCTGAGGCCAAAGTCAGCTGGTTTGCAGGGCTCACATCGTTCACCCTCTACGTTGGCTTTACAGTGACACTGACCGGCAATGAGACCAGCTCGAACGTCCATCACGCCGTCACAGATACCTCCGTGCAGAGTGCCCAGAGGGTCACAGCTGCAGGGACTGCAAATGTTTGGGTCTCTGATGTCTCTCTCCGGATGCTGGGAGTAAAATGGTTTACACAGGGGTGCCCAGTCGTGTTGTGCCGACACAGACTCCGCCGCTGACTTTTCCTGAAGCCAAGAATAAATGTCAATAAATGTCACATGCCCATGTCGAAGTTGCACGAGTCTGAGTGTTGGTTACAGTTACACTTCTTGCAGGCATTGGTGTATCGTCCCTCAGCCAGTCTCCATGGAAGATCGTGGTAGAAATCCTGACACTTTTCACAGTTCAGTCCTTTAGTGTTGTGATACAGTGACCACGTACCATTCCTTCCCTGCTTTGGCCCCTGCCCTCAACTGGGGCACATTCTGAGGCATGTCCATAGCAGAAACAGTTTCCTCGGACCACCATATCATAGATAGCGTAGTACCGTACTTTTCGGCGTAAAAGTCGCTTCTGTGTATAAGCAGCTTTGTCCAATTATTGGGAATAATTTGGAAAAATCCATAAATACGCCGCTTCGCCCTATAAGTCACATCTATTATGTGTCACCGCTACGCGACGCGTCAGCGCCTCATTTGCTGAAAATGGCGGCCACAGAAGCGAGCCAGCACGGAAGGATTTACAAGATTAACACGGTAAAAACAATTATTTCTTTGCTGAGAAAAAATATATTTCTTAGCTGACATTTTAGCACAAGAGTTCCTGAGCTTAACCGTTCACTCTGTAAGCCTAAAAAATATCCGTCGAGTTGTTTATGACTATTTATAATAATATAAACGGAAATAAATCGAAGCTAACGAGACGATTCCGTCTCTAAAAACACGAATAAAAAATCGAATTGTATCTCAAATGTCTTATACAGGGCAACAGTTTGTACATTAAACCCCATACTCTGTAAGCAGAAAAAATACCCGCCGAGTGGTTTATGAGCTATACATAGTTCCCATGTGACGTAACATCTGTGGCATTTCCGGGAAGACCTTCATGCATGGAGGCGGAACGCTACGAGAGCAGCAGTTACAGCGCAGTCTACTGGCTGTGTATTTTTCACGTTTTTTGTTTTGTTTGTTTATTTCTAATTAATTGCAATGGTTGCTTCATGTTTCATCTACCCGTCTGCATTCTGGGACCCTAAACAGCTTTGATGAAGTTGTTCAGAGTGAGGTGGAGGCCATCCTCAAGAAAATGAAGCCCTCATCCTGCGCCCTGGATCCCTTCCCCTCGTCTCTCATAAAAACCAATCACTCTGCAATAAGCCCACTAATCACTCAAATAATAAATCAGTCTCTACAATCTGGTCATGTTCCACTGCCTCTAAAAACTGCCATCATTAGGCCTCTTCTGAAAAAATCTAATTTGGATCCCGACATTTTTTCTAATTACCGCCCAATTTCACACCTCCCTTTTCTGTCTAAAGTGCTGGAGAAAGCTGTTGCTGCTCAGCTGCAGGACCACCTACAACAACACTCCCTGTATGAGAAGTTCCAGTCTGGATTCAGAGCAGCTCACAGTACTGAGACTGCATTGCTGAGAGTTACCAATGATGTCCTCATGGCTGCTGACACTGGTTCTCCCTCCATCCTTGTCCTCCTTGACCTCACTGCAGCCTTCGACACTGTGGACCATAGTATCCTCCTCCACCGTCTTCATGTGGAGGTCGGTCTCTGTGACACTGTCCTGGACTGGTTCAAATCTTTCCTCTCCAATAGGCTGGAATGTGTTAGTCTTGGCAACGCCACGTCCCAGACAGTCTGTGTCTCCTGTGGTGTCCCTCAGGGGTCAGTTCTGGGGCCCCTGCTGTTTTCCCTTTACATGCTGCCTTTAGGTCAAATTATTAATCAGTTCAACATTTCTTTTCACTGTTATGCCGACGATACACAGCTTTACATCAGGACTGGAGCATCCTCATCTTCCACCTTGTCATCTCCATCTTCACTCACTGCCCTCTCTGCCTGCCTGGAGGCAATTAGGGCATGGATGAATCAGAACTTTCTTCAATTAAACTGCTCCAAGACTGAGGCCATACTGATTGGCACCCCTCACCAGGTACAAACATCAACTATAACAACAATTTCCTTTTCTGGACAAGACATCCCCCTCTCCACCTCTGTTACAAATCTTGGAATAAAAATGGACTCTCATCTTACATTTGAAAATCACATTAAGCATCTGTTTAAAACCTGCTTCTTCCATCTTCGAAACATCTCCAGACTTCGCCCATCTCTGACTTTTTCTGATGCTGAGAAGCTCGTCCATGCTTTTGTCTCCTCCAGGCTCGACTACTGCAACTCCCTGTTTATTGGAATCCCTGGCAAAAACCTTCAGAAGCTTCAATATATTCAAAACAGTGCAGCAAGGATTTTGTTGAGAGTTCGTAAATTTGAACATATTACGCCCATTCTCCATAACCTTCATTGGCTTCCTGTCACCTACAGAATTCAGTACAAAACTGCTCTCATTACACATCAATGCTTACACGGAACTTCACCAGATTATCTAAAGGACATTCTTGTTCCATATTCATCCACCCGGTCTCTGCGGTCACAGAACAGTAATCTCCTTCACATTCCGAGAACCAAATTAAGGACCATGGGAGACCGGGCTTTCAGTGTGGCTGCCCCCCACCTGTGGAACTCTCTTCCTGACTGCCTGAGAGCCCCACAGTCACTGGTTGACTTTAAGAGCGGCTTGAAGACCTTTCTTTTCAACCAAGCATACTCTGCCTCCTCATGATTCTATCTTAGTTGATACTGTTATTGATTTTACTTGTTTTATTACTTGTTTTATTGACATTTAATTCTGTTGCACTTTGTAGCACTTTGAGATTTTCATTAATGAAAAGTGCGTTATAAATTAAATTCATTATTATTATTATTATTATGTTGGGTTAGTGGGTGTTACAGTCGGGTAGACGTTTGGGCAGAGCGCAGGATTCACTTAATCCCAAAATTAAGTAAACCTGAAGGATTTATCTCCCTCGGAGGAGCTCACAGCAGCCCCTCCTCTCTCTGAGTCTGGCTCTGATCTGCTCTCGAAGACGTCGTGCTTTTGTCCGGTAAACAAAATATTCGACATAAATCATTTTGTAAAACAATGTTTGAACAATGTTAGAGCAACTGTATGTGTGTTGGAGCTTTTTTTTTTTTTTCATGATTTAGCACCGTCTACTGCTGTGGTTAGCTTAGCATGTCGCTGACGCTACATGCTAACTACACACGGTAACACTCACAACAAAGTGCTGGTTCTGGTCCGTGTTGTTGAGCCTGGACTGTTTGTTGGCTGTGTGTTATTTTAGTTAAACCTTTATTTAGCTGGTTAGATATGATTGAGACAGTTTACAGATCTATTTTGGATTTAAAGCTGTGAAGCTCCTCGTTGTGCACTCCTCGTAGTAATTAAATAATTAATGATATCAGAGTAACTTCTTGGTGACAAGTTGTCCGCTTCGTCTGCCATGATTTCTTGCTCCAACTCATTCAACTCCGACCACTGCTATTTTGCTCTTGTGCCTTGGTCAAGCTAGTACTGTATTTAGCTGTGGTAGCTCGAGTCTGTTTGTCCGCCATTTCTGCCTTTACGAGTGGCGAAAAACCCGGTTTTGCGCAATACTCGTCACGTGTGTGGGAACTATGTAAATACAGTATCTAAATAGTAGGTACAGTATCTGTTAACGGTAGCTAACCGCTAATAAAAGATTGTTTTATTTTTAAATCTCCAACATCTCATAAAGCTAGTCAGTTGTAAATGACCACCAAACAATAGACCTTTTTTTACCAGTTGACGTCATTGCGCATGTGCACTCGCATTTTTCGAGAATTTACCGGAACCTGGGGCTAACGCAGCCACACTACTGGACTATTTTCATTACTGCCAACGGTCGCGATGTGGAAATATGACTTTTATTGTGTTTATAATTGTTCGAGGCAACGCAAACGAGTAAAAGAAGAAGGTGAGACTTGTTCGTTTTACCAAGTCCCTCTAGGAAAGTCGAGTAAAGCAACTACAGTAAAAGAAGGAAGTTGTGGCTTCATGCGCTTCGCCGGCAGGACTTCACCCCGACACAAAACAGCAACGTGTGTAATCGGCATTTGTTATCTGGCATGACCATTAATGATCTGAACTCCGTGGACCGTTCCCACATTACATCTTGGATATGGGAAACAGACAAAACAGAGAACAACCTCCCGCAGCAGAACAACATGCTACTGGACAGTTGATAAGCTAGCAGCTAGCTAGTTCTACTAGACCTCGCTGTACCTCAGTCCACTGCCTGTGTTGAAGTTTCAACCTGCGACATGCAAGGAGATTCTTCCTTCAACCCCCCTGAAGAAATAACAGGTGAGTAAAATGTCAAACATGCAGCTCTATAAAAATGAACAGACCACTGCACTGTTAGCCTGTTATCATTTGAACTCTTTCTGCGTTGAAAAAATATACAGTATACAGTAGTTTCCACAAGACAAACATGTTTTATTAACATTATTTGAGGTCTGACACTGCACTGCATCTTTGAAAACATTTCAGTCATTTCTCTGTTTCTGTAAGTTATTTGCACAGTTTTGCTGGGAGCATCGGTGACATGCTGTCACAGAAAAAAAAATAGCAATCCTGTCATCAATGTGTATAAGCATACAGTTTAACTATACATAAGACTGTTTTGTTTATTGTCAAATATGAATTAATACTTTGTTTTACAGCAGCAACTGGCCAACAACTCCTTGCTGACAAAGGGTTTGATGTCAAGTCAGAGGTGGAAAAAGGGAGCTAGTCTGAACCTGCCCCCCTTTCTGCATCCAGGGCACACTGAGGAAGAGGTATGTATTGTACAAGGAGTATTGTGGCTTTTTGAAGCACTAATTGCAATAAAGTAAAAATATCTTTGTAAGTACAGGTGTTTCCGGCAACGTGTAACTGACCCGGCGGGGCACAAAGATTCGCTTGCCCGCTGGGCCGACACGCATTTATGGACCTGTCAGGCCTGTCATGATCCAAATATATATATTTTAAATAAATTCTGTCGACCGTGACATCACATTGGTTGAAGTTTTTGAAGGACATCACGCTAATCCAATGAAAACTCACAGCACTCCTCAGCTGGCTCAGTCATTCCCTCCCCAATTTGACCAAATTTATATACTGTATTCAAATCCATGTTTATTACAGTAATTGATTAATGAAATAGTCCACACATCCCAAAACAGACATTGATTGTAGTACATTAAATTTAGAAATGAACACACCAACCTTTAAATATAAAGCAACTGTGCTCTAATTTGACTTTTAGTGAAGTGGAACTTTTGTTTAGTTAAATTTTTTAATCTGTTAATATACAAATGCTGTTTTAGTCACATTTTAGGATTTTGATGACTTAGCACCAGAACCCCATAAACATTAAACTGTCTAAAGTCTCCAAATTGTCAGAGAAGGCATAATTAAAAAATATATATTAGCAGGTTACTTTCTGTCCTTGTAGGCAGCTGTCCTTTAACAAGTGAAATGACAAATACAAACACATCCTCTGGTATGTGTTGTTTCTGTTTGTGACTTATATAAGTAATGTATGTGTGCAACAATGGAATGTAATAATTGAATTAAAAATGAAACCATTTCAGTAAGGCACCGTTTATTTTCTCACCCAAAAAATCTGGTAGAAACATCTTGATAACGTGCAAACTTCAGCTGTATTTAATCAGTATCTTTAAACATCATATCAAAATGAGAAAAGTTTCTGTTGTAATCATCTTGACGTAAACAAACAGTAGCATACTTTTTTCTGTGTTTGAACCATTCTTCACTGCACAACAGTTTGCGTGTTTCTGCCTCAATTAAATCTGATTCTGCTTGTGAGACATTTAAAGATGTTTTGAACTTCTGGCAGGTCTCTCTAGCCGTTTTCGCATTGACCGGCCCTCCCCAGTCCAGCTTGTCCCTGGGTGGCCCAGAGCCAGCTCTGGGTCACCTGCGTTCATTACGCATTTGCCGCAGAGCCGCCTTGAAGTGGGTGGGCAGTTCTCTGGAAGTGGGTGGGGTGCTCTCTTCACGTGGGTGGAGTGTTCGTGTTTTAAGAGAGGAGACTCCGCTAAAAATTATTTGTTAGCTGGATATATATATATTAGTGTTTCTGAGTTTAATTTTTGTTAATAACTGATCACAAATCAGCTTATGTCACAACGTAAATAACCACGAAGCGCGCACCCATTTCCGCCTTTCAGCGCGACTTGAATGTCATTAAAATATAACTAATATTGTCTAACTGTTGCGCGCAGCCAGGGTTTAAAAATATAACTAATAATCTCTAACTC
>JBBPBX010032622.1:0-33763 GCA_038048925.1 Garcialebias charrua
GTTAAAATTTAAGTTCTTCCTGTTGTAAGGTCCAAATTGTTGTTATTGGGTTTAACTCACACACTGTTAAAGCATCACAATCACAGAATGTGATTGAACATAAACACTCTTTGAAACTGGATCGGAACATATCAGCAGGTTGGAACCGATACCAGATACTGAAACTATGCGGGTATCGGATACCGATACAGTACTGGATCGGATCGGCCCCATCCGTATTCGGCACACATTTCTGAATTTGTTCCACTTTTCTGGGTTCAACCCACATTTCCAAATTCAGTCCACATTTCTAGGTTCATCCCACATTTCCAGATTCTGTCCACATTTCTGCATTGGGGCCACATTTTCGGGTTCGACCCACATATCTGAATTCGGCTAATATTTCCAGGTTTGTCCCACATTTCCGGATTCGGACCACATTTCCGCGTTACGACCCAAATTTACGAATTCGGCCTTCATTTCCAAATTTAGTCCACTAGTGCGGGTTCGGCCCACATTTCTAGGTTCGGCCAACATTTTTGAATTTGGTCCACATTTCCGGTTTTGGCACACATTTCTAAATTCGGCCACATTTCCGGGTTTGGCTCACATTTCCAAATCCGTCCCACATTTCCGAGTTCGGCGTACATTTTCGAATCTGGACCACTTTTCCGGGTTCAGCCCACATTTCCAAATTCAGCCCACTTTTCGGGGTTCGGCCCACATTTCTGAATTTGGCCCAAATTTTTGGGTTCATCTTACATTTCCAAATTCGGCCCACATTTCCAGGTTCGGCCCACGTTTCCAAATTCGGCCTACATTTCCGTGTTTAGCTCATATTTCCAAATCCAGTCCATATTTCCGAATTCAACCTACATTTCCGAATTCAGCCCACATTTCCGGATTCTGCAAACATTTCCGCGTTCGGCCCACAATTCCGCATTCGGCTCACATTTCTGAATTCTGCCCATATTTCTGAATTGGGCTCACATTTACAAATTTGGCCTACATGTCCGTGTTCGGCCCACATTTCTGAATTCAGCCTACATTTCTGCGTTCGGCTCACATTTCCGGGTTCATATCACATTTCTAAATTCAGCCCACATTTCCAAATTCGGCCCAAATGTCCGCGTTCGGCCCACATTTCTGAATTTGGCCCACATTTCTGGATTCGCTCCACATTTTCGGGTTCAACCCACAATTCCGCATTCAGTCCACATTTCTGCGTTCAGTTCATATTTCTAAATTTGGCTCACGATTCTGAATGTGTCCAACAATTCCAAATTTGGCCCACATCTCTGGGTTCGGCCCTAATTTCCAGGTTAGACCTACATTTTTGAATTTGGCCCATATTTCATGGTTTGGCCCCCATTTTCTAAATTCTACCCACATTTCTGGGTTCGGCCCACATTTCCAGATTCGAACCACATTTCCGTGTTCGGCCCACATTTCCGCGTTAGGCTCACATTTCTGAATTTGGCCCACATTTATGAATTCAGCCTACATTTCTGCGTTCGGCTCAAATTTCTGGGTTCAGACCACATTTCGAATTTGGTCCAATTTTCCGGATTCGCTCTACATTTACGCTTTCGACCCACATTTCTGCATTCAGCTCAGATTTCCGCGTTCAGTCCACATTTCCGCGTTCAGCCTACATTTCTGAATTCAGCATACATTTCCGCGTTCGGTCCACATTTTTGAATTTGTCCCAAATTTCGGGATTCGCTCCACATTTCCGGGTTCGACCCACATTTCTGCATTCAGCCCATATTTCCGCGTTCAGTCCACATTTCAGAGTTCGACCCACATTTCTAAGTTTAGTCCACAATTCTGAATGCGGCCAACAATTCCAAATTTGGCCAACATTTCCAGGTTAGACCCGCATTTCCAGGTTAGGCCCACCTTTCTGAATTTGGCCCACATTTCTGGGTTTGGCCCTCATTTCCAAATTCTACCTACATTACCGGGTTTGGCATACATTTCCAATTTCGGCCTACATTTCTGAATTCGGTCCACATTAACGGGTTTGGCCCACATTTCCAAATTTGGCTAACATATCTGGGTTTGGCCCACATTTCCAAATTTGGCCCACGTATCTGGGTTTGGCCTACATTTCCAAATTCAGTCCACATTTCCGAGTTCGGCCCACATTTCTAGGTTCAGCCCACATTTCTGAATTCGGCCTACATTTCTGAATTTGGCCCACATTTACGGGTTCGGCATACATTTCCAAATTTGGTCCACATATCAGGGTTCGGCCCAAATTTTCAAATTCCGTCCACATTTCCTGGTTCTGTCTACATTTCCGAATTCGGCCCACATTTCTGGGTTTGGTCCACATCTACGGGTTCGGCTCACATTTACGGGTTTGGCCCACATTTCTGGGTTCGGCCCACATTTCCGGGTTTGGCCCACATTTTTGGGTTTGGCCCACATTTCCGCGTTCTACCCACTTTTCCAAATTCGGCCCACATTTACGGGTACAGCACACATTTCCAAATGTTGTCTACATTTCTGAATTCAGCTCACATTTCCAAATTCACCCTACATTTCTGGGTTCGCCCCACATTTACGGTTGTCAGAGTCAGAGAGAATTTATTGTCATTTGCACCGCATGTAGTACATGTGTTGAAAACGAGATTATGTACACAGGGTCCCAGTTACATCCAACAACAAATGCAAGAGAAAAACAATAATAACATCTAGGATTAACTAAGAGAGACATCAGCTAGTAATACACTAAGCCCTAATGTAGTAGAAAAACATCATTATAAACAGCAGCACGAACATGAGCAGATGGTCACAGATGAACGCAGATAGTCACAGATGAACGCAGCAACAAGAAACAGATCAGTATCAACATGATGTGACATTTTGCAGTGTTTATTCTTATTATTTATTTATTCATGAGTCTGACAGCCTCAGGGTAGAAGCTGTTCCTCAGTCTAGTGGTTCTACATTTGATGCTCCTCAACCTCCGTCCCGAGGGGAGTGGTGCAAAGAGTGAGTGTGCTGGGTGAGTGAGGTCTTTCATGATGCAGGTGGCTCTTTTTCTGCATCTGGAGGTGTAAATGTCTGTGATGGTGGGGAGACTGACTCCCACAGACTTCTGTGCAGCCTTCACCACTCTTTGTAGAGCTTTCCTCTCTGCAACTGTGCAGCCTCCATGCCACACGTTGATGCTGGAGCACAGGACGCTCTCCACTGCACACCTGTAGAACGAGGTGAGGACTGAGCTTCTCAGACCAGCTCGTCTCAGCCGTCTGAGGAAGTAGAGTCTCTGATGACCTTTCTTGATCAGGCTGGTGGTGTTATTGCTCCAGCTGAGGTTATCATTCAAGTGTACACCCAGGTACTTGTAGCTGGAGACCACCTCCACCGCAGATCCACCTATATACAGTGGGGTGTGGGTGTGTTTGTTCCTTCTGAAGTCCACAATCATCTCCTTCGTCTTCTTCACATTCATGTGAAGGTTGTTCTCTTTGCACCAGCTCTCCAGATGTTCCACCTCCTGTCTGTAGCTGGATTCATCATTATCTGTGATGCATCCCACCACAGCTGTATCATCTGCAAACTTAACAATATGACAGCCTGGATGTGTGGCTGTACAATCATATGTGAGCAGAGTGAACAGAAGAGGGCTCAGCACACATCCTTGAGGAGAGCCAGTGCTGAGGGTGATGGTGGAGGAGGAGAAGTTGTGGATCTTCACGGACTGTGGTCTGTTTGTTAAGAAGTCTAGTACCCAGTTACAGATGGAGGGGCTTAGTCCAAGTGTGGATAGTTTGTCTATCAGAGTTTGGGGGATCATGGTGTTGAAGGCAGATGTGAAGTCCACAAAGAGCAGACGCACGTATGAGTCCTTCTGATCCAGGTGGGTGAGAGCAGTGTGGACCACAGAGGAGATGGCGTCCTCTGTTGATCGGTTCTCGCGGTATGCATATTGATGAGGGTCCTCGCTGATGTTGACGGTTGTCTTGATGTGGGACATGACCAGTTTCTCAAAACATTTAGCGACTATCGGGGTGAGAGCCACCGGTCTATAGTCATTCAGACCAGTCACTGTGGAGCTTTTTGGGACTGGGATGATGGTGGCAGTCTTCAGGCAGGTGGGAACTGACTCCAGTGAAAGTGAGGTGGTGAAGATGTCAGCCAGCACCTCACAGAGCTGGTCCGCACATTCCTTCAGAACTTTCCCTGGGATGTTGTCTGGACCCGTAGCTTTATGAGGGTTGATCCTTCTGAGACTACCTCTCACTTCTGCTGCGGTCACTTTGAGGTGCTCCTCGTCTGGTGATGAGGTGAGTCTGGTGCTAGTTGGTCTGTTTGGATCATCAAAACGTGCATAAAACTTATTGAGGGCATCAGGCAGGGATGGGTCCCTGGGGCATTGTTTGCTTTTGCCCTTGTAGTCTGTTAAGCATTTGATGCCCTGCCACATGCTCCGTGGATCATGTGAGGTGAACTGTCCCTCGATCCTCTGTGCATACGCGGCTTTGGCCTTCTTTATGCCATCATCCAGTTCTCTCCTGCACTTTCTCAACTCCTCAGTATCTTTAGACTTGAATGCAGTGTCCCTGGCTGCCAGCAGGGTGCGGACATCCTTATTTAGCCAGGGTTTTTGATTGGGGTAAAATTTAACACACTTTCTTATGGATACATTTTCAGCACATGTACTGATGTAACCCAGGACTGAGGAAGCATAAAGTTCCAGGTCAACTGAACTTCCATTCGTAGCTGCCTCTTTGAAGACAGACCAGTTTGTGTTTTCAAAGCAGTCTCTTAGCATGGGGGAACTATCTTGGCGCCACGATGTGATCACTCTTTGTTCCGGCTTCGAACGTCTGAGTGGGGGGAGCTGTCTAGGGACCAATAACAGGGAGCGATGGTCGGAAGCCCCGAGCGGTGGGCGTGGCTTCGCCGTGTACGCCCCCTTCACATTCGTGAAGACCTGGTCTAGTGTCTTATTTCCTCGTGTTGCTGTGAAAACGTGCTGATTGAAGGTTGGAAGGATGACACGTAAATCCACATGATTGAAGTCCCCGGAGACAATGAAAAACCCCTCAGGATATTTACACTGCAGCGAGGTGAGTAAGTCATGAATTTCTCCCTGGGCGTCGTTGGCATTAGCATCGGGTGCTATGTAAACATTGCTTATTATTATTGCTGAATAGTCGCGGGGGAGGTAATGTGGCCGACATCTTATTGTTAAAAGCTCCACAGCAGCTGAGCAGATCCTGCTGATAACGGCACAGTTCGTGCACCAGTCTTTGTTAACGTAAATGCAGACGCCTCCGCCTCGCGTTTTCCCCGTAGTCTCGATGCACCGGTCCGTTCTGAAAAATAGCTTATTATCCAACTCATAAACAGAGTCAGGAGTGTCTTCATTGATCCATGTTTCCGTGAGGCAAATCACCGAGCATCTCCTCATCTCCTCCGACGTTGTTACTCTCAGACGAAGCAAATCCATCTTGTTGTCGAGCGAGCGCACGTTGGACAGGAAAAGAGCCGGCATCGGGGGTCTCCCGGTTTTAGCGTCTGCCCGCAGTCTCGTCATAATTCCTGCTCGACAGCCACGCTTTTTCCCTCGAGAGCACCGCTTTCTTTTCTTTCCTCCGGAGCGCATCTGCTTCCAGAAAGATGATCTAAGCAGATCCAATCTTCCGAGCTCTGATTTGAGTTCGTTGCTGATTTCAGCTGTGCCTTGTGGTAAATCCGCTCCAATTCTCAACAGCTCAGTTCGGCTATAATTCACCCGCAAAAAACGCGCAGAGTCAGGTACAAAAACACTATTAAAATTACTAAAAACTGGGGATGTTCTGGGAGCCCATGAAGCTGCGGCTGGTCTGAGCGCGGCCATCTTGCATCAGCGTTGACGCGTAATAGATGCGACATATTTATGGATTTTTCTCACTTTTTTTAGACATATTTGGACTGATGAGTCTTATAGGGTGGTGCCACGGGTACAACGAAAAATATGGTAATAAAAACAAAATAACTGAAAAACTGTTGAATTATTTCCATGTTCTGATCATCTGTATCAAACTTTTATGGGTGAGAGGAAGAAAAGAAAAAATGTACTTGATAGGAGCCCGTTCCATTGACGTTTCAAGAAAACTTTATTTAACCAAGAAGAAACCGGAACAAGGACAAAGAAAGTAGCTCAGCGTCACATCACAACAACAAAGTCTCAGCTACAAGCAAATCAAAATGTATTTGAGTTGACAACACTCAGCATAGTCCAGCATGGATCAGCTGAGTGAACGTGCTCTTAATTCTGTGGAGGAAAGTAACAAAAAGACTGTTTTCAATAAATGTATTTTTCCACATGAACATAGTTGACCTCTTATTTCCAGGATGATGTTTTATGATGAAAGTGATTCAGAGCTTCTTTAAAATATCTCCTCTCTTGTTGAAGACTTGGTGTAAAAACCTTATCAACAGGGTCTGGTAGACAGCAGTGAGAATCTAATCCAGCTGTTTGCTTCCTGATGTTAGAAGAGTCTGATTAAAACATGCAATACTTACAATAATACCTCCTGGGCTCTTTTATATTATACAATTAAAATGTTGTGAACTTGAATGTTAAGGATCGTCTCCTTCTGGACTCATTAAAAGTTACAGTTCGACTGTTTTACATTGTTTTGTTCATCTTCAGTGTCTGCATCTTAATTCACTTCTACTCCACAAACAAGTGAGAAGTGGAGTCCATTTTTTATTTTTTTATTTTTTACAAATGTACTTTTAAATCAAGTGTCTCTGCTGGCTCTGAGACTGATACAGGTTCCAGCTTCTCTTCTCAAGCAGGAAGTTGAATAAAATCTACACAAACTGTAAAACATGCTGGAATGCTCCATATTTACACATAACATTCTGCAAATTGAAAAGTGCCACTAAAAATAGGACCTTTGTTTTCTTTTTCAACAAAAATCCAACCATCCGTCATCTTTACTCTCTTCTTCCTTTGTTGGGTGGCAAAAACGATTTCAGAAATATATTTATTTGACTCTAAGAAAGTTATCGGCTGCAAACGTCAGGAATTTCTTTCATTCACATCAGTTCTTTTTCAGAGAAGAACTGCATGAACAAAGTTTCAAACGTTACTGTAAATAAATATTAAAATTTCATCCATCCATCCATCCATTTTCTTCCGCTTATCCGGGGTCGGGTCGCGGGGGTAGCAGCCTAAGTAGGGAGGCCCAGACTTCCCTCTCCCCAGCCACTTGGAGCAGCTCCTCTGGGGGAATCCCAAGGCGTTCCCAGGCCAGCCGAGAAACATAGTCCCTCCAGCGTATCCTGGGTCTTCCTCTGGGTCTCCTCCCGGTGGGACATGCCCGGAACACCTCACCAGGGAGGCGTCCAGGAGGCATCCTAACCAGATGCCCGAGCCACCTCAACTGGCTCCTCTCGATGTGGAGAAGCAGCGGCTCTACTCCGAGTCCCTCCCGGATGACTGAGCTTCTCACCCTATCTCTAAGGGAGAGTCCAGCCACCCTGCGGAGAAAACTCATTTCAGCCGCTTGTATCCGAGATCTTGTTCTTTCGGTCATAACCCAAAGCTCATGACCATAGATGAGGGTGGGAACGTAGATCGATCGGTAAATTGAGAGCTTTGCCTTTTGACTCAGCTCTCTCTTCACCACGACAGACCGGTACAGCGCCCGCTTCACTGCGGACGCTGCACCTATCCGCCTATCGATCTCACGCTCCAGTTTTCCCTCATTCGTGAACAAGATCCCGAGATACTTAAACTCCTCCACTTGGGTAAGGACCTCCTCCCCGACCCGGAGAGGGCACGCTACCCTTTTCCGGCTCAAGACCATGGCCTCGGATTTGGAGGAACTGATCCTCATCCCGGCCGCATCACATTCAGCTGCAAACCGCTCCAGCGAAAGCTGTAGATCACGAGCTGATGAAGCCAATAGGACCACATCATCTGCAAAAAACAGAGAAGCGATTCTAAGGCCACCAAAACGGATCCTCTCAACACCTTGGCTGCGCCTAGAAATTCTGTCCATAAAAGTTATAAACAGAATCGGTGACAAAGGGCAACCTTGGCGGAGTCCAACTCTCACCGGAAACGAGCCTGACTTACTGCCAGCGATGCGGACCAAGCTCTGACACCGGTCGTACAGGGACCTAACAGCCCATATCAAAGGGCCTGGTACCCCATACTCCCGGAGTACCCGCCACAGAACCCCCCGAGGGACGCGGTCGAATGCCTTTTCCAAGTCTACAAAGCACATGTAAACTGGTTGGGCAAACTCCCACGCACCCTCCAGGACCCTGTTGAGGGTGTAGAGCTGGTCTAGTGTTCCACGACCAGGACGAAAACCACACTGCTCCTCCTGAATCCGAGGTTCGACTATCCGACGGACCCTCCTCTCCAGAACCCCTGAATAGACCTTACCAGGGAGGCTTAAGAGTGTGATCCCTCTATAGTTGGAACACACCCTACGGTCCCCCTTTTTGAATAGGGGAACCACCACCCCAGTCTGCCAATCCAAGGGAACTGCCCCCGATGTCCACGCGATATTGCAGAGTCGCGTAAGCCAACACAACCCCACAACATCCAGAGCCCTAAGGAACTCAGGACGAATCTCATCCACCCCCGGAGCCTTGCCACCGCGGAGCTTTTTAACCACCTTGGCGACCTCAGCACCAGAGATTGGAGAGCCCGACCCAAAGTCCCCAGGCTCCGCTTCCTCAGTGGAAGACGTGCCAGTAGGATTGAGGAGGTCTTCGAAGTATTCCGCCCACCGACTCACAACATCCCGAGTTGAGGTCAACAGCACGCCATCCCCACCATAAATGGTGTTGGTCGCGTACCGCTTTCCCCCCCTGAGACGCCGGATGGTGGACCAGAATCGCCTCGAAGCCGTACGGAAGTCATTCTCCATGGCCTCTCCGAACTCCTCCCACGCCCGAGTTTTTGCCTCAGCAACCACCCGAGCCGCATGCCGCTTGGACTGCCGGTACCTATCTGCTGCTTCCGGGGTCCCACAGGCCAAAAAGGCCCAATAGGACTCCTTCTTCAGCTTGACAGCATCCCTCACCGCCGGTGTCCACCACCGGGTTCGAGGGTTGCCACCACGACAGGCACCAACAACCTTGCGGCCACAACTCCGATAAGCTGCCTCGACAATAGAGGCGCGAAACATGGCCCACTCGGGCTCAATGTCCCCCGCCTCCCTCGGAACGTGTTCAAAGCTCTCCCGGAGGTGGGAGTTAAAGCTCCGTCTTACGGGAGACTCTGCCAGACGTTCCCAGCAGACCCTCACAATACGTTTGGGTCTGCCAGGTCTGACCGGCATCCTCCCCCACCATCGGAGCCAACTCACCACCAGGTAGTGGTCAGTTGACAGCTCCGCCCCTCTCTTCACCCGAGTGTCCAGGACATGCGGCCGCAGATCAGATGAGACGACAACAAAGTCGATCATTGAACTACGACCTAGGGTGTCCTGGTGCCAAGAGCACATATGGACACCCTTATGCCTGAACATGGTGTTCGTTATGGACAATCCATGACGAGCACAGAAGTCCAACAACAGAACACCACTCGGGTTCAGATCAGGGGGGCCGTTCCTCCCAACCACACCCCTCCAGGTCTCACTGTCATTGCCCACGTGAGCGTTGAAGTCCCCCAGCAGAACAAGGGAGTCCCCAGGAGGCGCACCCTCCAATACCCCCTCCAAGGACTCCAAAAAGGGTGGGTAATCTGCGCTGCCGTTCGGCGCATAGGCACAAACAACAGTCAGAGCCCGTCCCCCCACACGTAGGCGAAGGGAGGCTACCCTCTCGTTCACCGGGGTGAACCCCAACGTACAGGCACCAAGATGGGGGGCAACAAGTATGCCCACTCCTGCTCGGCGCCTCTCACCAGGGGCAACTCCAGAGTGGAAGAGTGTCCAACCCCTCTCAAGGAAACTGGTTCCAGAGCCAGAGCCATGCGTTGAGGTGAGTCCGACTATTTCTAGCCGGAACCTCTCAACCTCACACACTAGCTCAGGCTCCTTCCCCACCAGAGAGGTGACATTCCATGTCCCAATGGCCAGCTTCTGTAGCCGAGTATCAGACCGCCAGGGTCCCCGCCCTCGGCCACCACCCATTCCACAATGCACCCGACCCCTTTGGCCCCTCCCACAGGTGGTGAGCCCATGGGAAGAATATTAAAATTGACTTTTAATAATTAAAAAACATCTGCAGGTGAGTTTTATATCTGTACATTAGTTTGCTCTCATGTTTATTACAAGTCAACAACAAACAGCAGGAGTTCTAACGTGTCCACTAAATGTCAACTAAACTCGTCCTGGAACTTTCCTCCAGATGAACTTCAGGATTTAGATGATCGGTTTTGAAAATAATAATTCAGAACAGTTAATGAAACAGTTCAATTAAAAATGTTAACTCTCCTGTGAATATCATGAGTCAAATATCTACAAATAAACTGACTAATTGTATTTTAAACATATAGACATTATATATACAGTACTATGGAGAGCTGTTTCATTCAAAATTAAATAAATAAATATTATTGTTTTAAAATTATCAATAAATATTCCATTAAATACATAATTGTTACCATGAAACAAAACATTTAAATGGAAATGTTTTGGTTTTTTTTTCTTCCAAGATTTATTTTTTATTTAATTTTTAAAGAAATGGCTCTCCACTACATGTTATTGTTTCAGTAAATAATAAGCTCAATATTGGACGTGTGAACGTTAGTTTTTCTTAATGTCGTACTCCAGGTGGTCTAAAGAGACTGAGAATATATTCAGGATTACAAAACTCCATTCAGTATTTGATTTTTGAACCCTCTTTGTATGTGTCCTCTGTCCACACGGGACATCAGTCCACAAAAAATAAATAAATAAATAAAAACTTTAGCTCAGACATTAAAATGGTCACAATTAGACCAAAGTTCATGCTCAATAATCCAGGATGGACACTTTCTTTTTTCAGCTGAGATGTTTCGTCCTTCATCTAAAGGACTTCTTCAGTCTGAGGAGCCAAACAAAATGGATTCCCACAACAACAACAACAACATACTCCATAGTGGGAAGCAACAAAAAGAAGACGAAAAAAATAACCAGTTTGCTGGTGCTAATGGTGTTAATAATAATAATGAATTTAATTTATAACACACTTTTCATTAACAAAAATCTCAAAGTGCTAAATGTTACTGCTTCCTGTCAGTATTGTTCTCCTTGTTCTTTATCTACAGTCTCATTTGGTTTCAGCTGAAATGATCCTCCATGTTTAAGACAAGAAAGTTAATTCTCAATAGTCCAGGTATCAAATCCGCTCATTCTCAATCAGTTCATCTGGACAGTTTCTTTTTAGTAGAAACGTTTCACCCTCACTCCAGAGGGCTTCGTCAGTCAGAGTAGTCCAAAGCAAACTGAAGCTACCCCACCAAGTAAACAACTTAAGTGGACCAACCAGTTTGCTGTAGCCAAGATGGTTTCTGGGGGCTTGTCCCTCGTCGACTCCTCCCAGGCAGGCAGACTTTCTTGTCTTGAACCACTTTGGACATGTCTGCCTGCCTGGGAGGAGTCGACGAGGGACAAGCCCCCAGAAACCATCTTGGCTACAGCAAACTGGTTGGTCCACTTAAGTTGTTTACTTGGTGGGGTAGCTTCAGTTTGCTTTGGACTACTCTGACTGACGAAGCCCTCTGGAGTGAGGGTGAAACGTTTCTACTAAAAAGAAACTGTCCAGATGAACTGATTGAGAATGAGCGGATTTGATACCTGGACTATTGAGAATGAACTTTCTTGTCTTGAACCACTTTGGACATGTCTGCCTGCCTGGGAGGAGTCGACGAGGGACAAGCCCCCAGAAACCATCTTGGCTACAGCAAACTGGTTGGTCCACTTAAGTTGTTTACTTGGTGGGGTAGCTTCAGTTTGCTTTGGACTACTCTGACTGACGAAGCCCTCTGGAGTGAGGGTGAAACGTTTCTACTAAAAAGAAACTGTCCAGATGAACTGATTGAGAATGAGCGGATCCTCCATGTTTGTTATTTATTATTTAACCAGTCAAATCCCACTGAGATCACAGATCTCTTTAGAAAGACAGACCTGGACCTGAAGGCAGAACAACATGTATGTTTTTGTTCTGTGGGAGGAAATAAGAGTACTCGGAGAAAACCCACGCAACATGAGAAGAACATGCAAACTCCACACAGAAAGACCCCAGGTCCAACCAGTGATTGAACCCAGGACCTTCTTGCTGTGAGGCAACAGTGATAACCACTGAGCCAACGTGCTGCCACCAACCAGTAGGCCTGTCACCATAACACATTTTGCTGGGTGATTAATAGTCTCAGAAATTATTGCGATAAATGATAATATTGTTTGAAATTTAACAATAATTAATAATTATTGTAAAATCGAAGAAGAAGTATTGACACGTTTGTGTATAGTGCCTTTTTTTACCACTATGTGGCAGTATAAGACTGTTTGAAGTGAAGGATGGATGGTGAGGTCAACTGAAAAAATAAAGAAGTGATTATTAAATTAATCTTTCAACAAATGTTGCGCTCAGTTTAATTTACATAAACTTTAAATTTACATAAAAAAGACACATTGAAAGATCCTTTAACTAATTTTGTTTATTGAACATCTTATTTGTATTATTCTCATTGATGAACACATTTTGGCTCGTCACTGTCTGAAATAAAATGTTTCAATTGATAAAATCCACAAACTATACTTTGACAAACTAAATCAATTGATTGTCTGCGCTCAAACAGTCTGAGGGAGAGAACAAACAGAGACACTTGATGTTTACATTGACACATCAAGAAAATGAAAACTGAAAAATAAAAATGATCAGCTGATCAGTGTCTCATCACAACAATAAATTCAAAGTTACAAACTAAAAATAATTAGTTCAGTTGACACAACTCAGCAGAGCCTCCACAGTAAACATAAAGTCCAGCGTGGAGCGGCTGAGTGAACATGGTGTGGACTCTGTGGAGGAGAGTTCTGGTTCCAGAGACCCTGTAGAAGGACAGAACACCTGCTCTGTGGTCCAGGTACACTCCGATCCTGGAGGAACCTGGACCTGAGATGGAGGTTTGGATGTTGTTGTGACTAAATATAAATCTGTCTGGAGAACAATATAAACTCCACGATTTGTCGTTACGTCCAAAGACAGATTCATCTCCTGTTCTGCTGATGTTCTTGTAGGAGACTGCTACAACAGCTGCTCTTCCTCTCCACTTCACCTCCCAGTAACAACGACCAGTCAGACACTCTCTGCTCAGAACCTGAAAACAATCTATGAATCTGTCTGGATGATCAGAATAAGACTGAGGATGATCTGTTAATGTAACTTTTCTGTTCTGCTCTGACAGTAACAGATGTTCATTAGCTGTGTTTGGATCCAGAGTGATGTCACATGAACATCTGGAGAATCCAGCTCTGCTCTCTGGTTCTGGTTGTGACAGTAAGACGTCCACCTCAGAGACAGTCAGTGAGATGTTTGTCCACGTGTCTCTCAGGGTGTCCTGCAGTTTGTCTCTGAGCTCCTCCACAGCTGCTGTCACGTCCTCAAAGTATCTCAGAGGACGGATGTTGAAGCTGGATGAGTGTGGAGGAGACTCACCGAGTGCTGACACTGACTGGGAGTTGTGGAGGAACTGGTTGTGGTCCTCTGTGTGTGAGAGCTGCTTCAGCTCAGCATCTTTCCTCTTCAGCTCAGTGATCTCCTGCTCCAGCTTCTCCTGAAGCTCCAAGACTCGACTCACTTCAGTTTCCTGCTGGGATCTGATCTGCTGCGTCACATCAGAGCTTCTCTTCTGGATGAGACGGATCAGCTGAGAGAAGATCTCCTCACTGTCCTCCACTGTTTGATCAGCAGAGTGATGGATGGCCTCCACCTCCTGATGAAGCAGCTCCACATCTTTCTCTCTGTCCTGGATCTCCTGCTGGATCGTTCCTCGTCTCACCTCGAGCTCTCTCTGCCTCTCGGTCCTCTCCGCTGCAGCTGAGACTGTGTCGTGGCCTCTATGTTCGTCCACAGAGCAGAGATAACAGATGCACTTCTGATCAGTACGGCAGAACATCTTCATCACCTCATCATGGAGAGGGCAGATGTTCTCCTGGAGGTTCTTGGAGGGCTCCACCAGCTGGTGTTTCTGAAATGGAGCTGACTCATAATGAGGCTGAAGGTGTTTGTCACAGTAAGAGGCCCGGCAGACCAAACAGGACTTGATGGCTTTCAGTTTTCTTCCAGAGCAGACATCACAGGACACATGTTCAGGTCCAGCTGTGCAGTGATCATCAGGAGCAGCTTGGAGTCCAGTCTTCTTCAGCTGCTCCACCAGGACAGACAACATGATGTTTTTCTCCAGGACAGGCCTCGCTCTGAAGGTTCTCCTGCACTGAGGGCAGCTGTGCATCCCTCTCTGATCTTCTTCATCCCAGTGGGTTTTAATACAGCTCATACAGTAGCTGTGTCCACAGGGAACTGTCACCGGATCCTTCAGTAGATCCAAACAGATCGAACAGGAGAAAGTTTCCTGGTCCAGCTGATCTCCTTTCTGCGCCATTTTGTCTTTTAGTCAGCGACTGTGAGTTCTTCCTGAGAAGTGAAAGTGAACTCTGATCTAGAAATCACGTGTCTGTGCAGAGAGAATGAACCAATCAGCTCCAACATCCAGCTGCTGTTGGTGACACCTCCTGAAGAGGAGGAACAAGGAGACATGAGGACAGACTGGCTGGACCTGCTGTGTTTGAGAGCAGGAAGAAGAGACTAAAACCAACATGAATCTGTAACAGAACCATATTCTGATCATGGAAATGTTCAACAAAGTCACAAACCCAAAGAGAAAAGGTCTTTTTGTCAGATCAGTTTGGTTTACAGCTGCAGATGTCTCCCCCTGCTGGACAAAAGGTAGAATGCATCTACAATGACCAAGACTGGTTTCACCTCTAAAACTGGAGGAACAAGTTCAGAAGATGCAGAAATATGAGATAAAAACTATTTAACTCTTTGCATGAGAGTTTTCTGTTAAAAACACAGCTGCTCAGTTTATCTTTGAATGTGTGTAAAGAAACTTGCTTCTGCCTCATCATTAATAACTCCATTTATTGCTAAATGTTTTTAATTTCTTCACTGTGACTGACAACCATTGTATCTTCATTCTTGTCTTGTATGTTTCTGCAGAGTTTGTGTTTCCAGTCAAACAATTTAATGGAGAACACTGATGTCAACTCAAAGCAGCTTTATGATCAAATCAGTGTAAATCAATTATGTTGAAGGAAACTAATGTGTTTGTCTTTTTGGTTGTTTCTCTTTTGTTCAGTTTGTAATTTCTTCTGAGTTTTCACACCAGCTGATGACACAATTAATGGATTTATTTAACAAAATTTAAAAATGTATATATTTTAAACAAAACAGTATTTTTCTAAAGTATGTGAGCAGCAAACATCTGCAACAGATTGCTGCAGTAATGAGGTTTTAAGCAGAATGTTTTGTTTTTCCTCATTAAACGCGAGTCGAGCTGTAAAAAGCAGACAATTGAAACAACTGAAAAGTTTGAAAAGACGCTTCTCATTTAATGAATTGTGGTTTAAAAACAAATTTAAAGAGTCACAGATCAAACTCATCTTCCAACATTTGCTCTCAGTTTTTCTCCCTGCAGATGATGTCTGAAACGTTGATCAAACTCTAAAAATCTTTTTGTTCATGTTGTTTGTTGACATTGTTTCTTCTTACACAGTATTTCTCAATGATAAGAACATTTTGTGTTTGTCACTGAGTGCTGAAACAAAATGTTTCTACAGTGTAAATGATCAAGTTTACACGTTAATACGACAGCTCAGTAGCACTGTTGCCTCACAGCAAGAAGGTCCTGGGTTCAATCCCCAGTTGGACCTGTGGATCTTTCTATGTAGAGTTTGCGTGTTCTTCTCGTGCTTGCGTGGGTTCCCCCCATAGACAAAAAACATGCATGTTAGGCTGCCTCCAGGCCTCCCTTGCAAGAGATATCTGATGGTTAAATAAAGGTTACTTTATTTTTCTGCCAATATGTCGCAGTTTTTTGCATAATTTACATGCCCTGCGACTTACAGGCTGAAGTGACTTATTTATGGATTTTTTTCCCCTTATTTATAAACCAATTTTTGGCTGAGATGACCGTTTTCATTAATTCTGAATGAATAAAATTGAACACTACTATTTTCAACCACAAGATGGCGGAGGAGTAGTAGGGCATGCTGTTGCATCATATCAGTGGTGAGCAGCGCTAGTCCAAAATTAATTCCGCATATCTAAAGCGCTTATTAAGTTATTTAGATCCACAATTTCATAAGTGCTTATGTCTTAAGAAAACTGGCGGAAGCTAATTTTAAAGCACAAGTTCAATTCTAACACTTGGTAGCTAGCAATAAGTTATGCAATATTTGCATTATACTGCCAACTAATGGAGCATGACCTATTATACACCTTCATCATACCTGTGACCGCGAATCGCTGGGGATGTCATTGCCTAAAATAGACCTTTTGCTCATGGTCTAAAAATTAAAAAGTTGTTGAATGTGTTGAGGATTGCTATTTCGGCTGCTTCTTTGACTTTTTCTTTTGTTTATTATAGATTTTTTATTAAAAATGCATCGATAAAGTAATTTTAAAACTGTTTACTGGAAAACTGAAGTGCTGCAATGCATTATGGGCACATGACGAAAGCAAAGCACGGAGTACAAGAAACTAGGGATGTCCCGAGCCGATCACATGATCGGAAATCGGTCCCGATCACGTGATTTCAGACTCGACTTGAATCGGGCGTTACACACCGATCAGGGATCGGATATATATGTGTATATTTATTCTAAACACAAACGGGAATATTATATTAACTGTATGTTGTGTTACAGAGTCAAATTGTCTCGGAACAAAACATGCACGATATTTTTGCAGCAGTGCCTGCCGTAAAGCAGTGACTGTCGTAAAAAAGAAGCGGAACGCGGCATTAACTTGAAGTGGAGGCAGCGATGTCTGTCGTGTGGAGATATTTTAAAGTGGATGACACCCACCGGGAGGAGACCCAGAGGAAGACCCAGGATACGCTGGAGGGACTATGTTTCTCGGCTGGCCTGGGAACGCCTTGGGATTCCCCCGGAGGAGCTGCTCCAAGTGGCTGGGGAGAGGGAAGTCTGGGCCTCCCTACTTAGGCTGCTACCCCTGCGACCCGACCCCGGATAAGCGGAAGAAGATGGATGGATGGATGGATGGATGGATGGATGGATGACAAAGATATTGCGTTTGCAAACTGTGAGATATGTAAATTTCGTATTTCAAGAGGAGGTAAGGAAAAGGCTGCATTTAACACAACAAACCTGATTAGGCACATCAGATGCAAACACCCGACACAATACACAGAGTTTAACCAGACAACCCAGCCGAAGACGATCAGCTCACGCTGCAAGAGACTTTATATTTATATTTAAAAACATACACTTCCTTCTGTGAAGCCACAGGAGGAGAGTTAAGGAGTGCTGTTCAGAAAAGCATGTTACTAGCCTTATTTTATAAAACTGACACTTTAAGTTTCTTATTTGTTTACATGCCTGCTCAGTATTTTAAGTTGAGCTGCTTATTTTAAATTAGACATTTTTATTTCATACTGTTGCACTAAACTTCATTGTGAAGAATTTATTTCTTATTACTTGATTGTTCAAGCTACCTCACAGCCTTATTTTATAACACTGACACTTTAAGTTTATTTGTTTACATGCCTGCTGAGTATTTTAAGTTGAGCTGCTTATTTTAAATTAGACTTTTTTATTTCATACTGTTGCACTAAACTTCAATGTGAAGAATATATTTTTAAATCTTATTACTTGATTGTTCAATCTACCTCACAGAAGTACTCTGTTAAATGTTAAGGTAAATAAAATAAAAATTAAGGGACATCTGGATCTGTTTCTTTTTTTTTCTTCTTCATTTTAAAAATGTATTTTAGAAGTATCGGATCGGGACTCGATATCGGCCAATACTTGAATTAAAGGACTCGGACTCGGGGTCAGAAAAACCTGATCGGGACATCCCTACAGGAAACCAAACTGGTCGGATTTTAAAGTTTACCATGCTATTGCTCCATTTGACCACTAGATGTCTGTCTTCATCAGCATAACATCTTTAAATAATTTCTGCAGTGTTAATTGTGGAGGTTTTTATATTTCATAATTTAAACATGCCATGCAACAATATTTTTTATTATTTGGAAATAAAATGTGGTTATTAAGACATGTAAATAGTTATAGCAAGTATAAAATAAAACCTTAAATATTTGAGCAGCATTGTAGGAAATGTCTGTAAAATCAGAACCATGACTGAAAGCAAAAGGAAGAATGGACATATACCTTCTCTCAATGATTGCTGTTAGTTGGGAGGGGAGCTGTAGAATGGATCATGTGCATTGTGATTCATAACAGTTAAACTTTCCACTGTTCAAGACGTTGAATACTGATAGATAATTAGTAAATACCAGTACTGCATTTTTAATAGAAAAAGCACAAATCCGCTTATGAATTATAAAAATTAGTAAATCTGTTAAAGCGCTAACAAATTGTTCAGGTGCAACAGTCAAATCCCACTGAGATCACAGATCTCTTTTGTAAGACAGACCTGGAC
This sequence comes from Garcialebias charrua, assembly GCA_038048925.1. Classification (NCBI taxonomy): domain Eukaryota; kingdom Metazoa; phylum Chordata; class Actinopteri; order Cyprinodontiformes; family Rivulidae; genus Garcialebias; species Garcialebias charrua. The sequence continues at coordinate 18,628 of JBBPBX010032622.1, forward strand.
CTGAAGGCAGAACAACATGTATGTTTTTGTTCTGTGGGAGGAAATCAGAGTACCCGGAGCAACATGAGAAGAACATGCAAACTCCACACAGAAAGACTCCAGGTCCAACCAGTGATTGAACCCAGGACCTTCTTGCTGTGAGGCAACAGTGATAACCACTGAGCCAACGTGCTGCTGTCACCAACCAGTAGGCCTGTCACCATAACACATTTTGCTGGGCGATTAACTGTCTCAGAAATTATCGCGATAAACGATAATATTGTTTGAAATTTAACAATAATTAAAATTATTGTAAAATCGAAGAAAAAATATTGACACGTTTGTGTATAGTGTAGCGTGTGAAGAAGGAGAAACAAACTGATCTGCAAGCAGTTGCCTTTAATCCTTCGAGCGTCAAAACCAGAAACAGAATGAATACACACGAACACTTCTTCTTCTTCACCTGGTAAAACCTGGGGAGCACCTCGCTGGCTCCTCCTACTGGGTGAGAGAGAGATGAGGCCACATACCTCACCAACACACCACACAGCCCCCCCCCGAACACCCAGAAGGGCAAATACAAAACATATCAGTCTCTCACAGGGGCCCTAATCAACCTGCCGAACCGACTGCGTCGACTCGGGGGCGGAGAAACGGCTGGCACCCGTGCAGGAACAACATTTTGTGCCACAGGGGGAGGAACACAGTTGGGGGGAGAAAACGGAAGATGGGGTCGAGCAGGAGGGCGGCCGCGTCTAGGAACCTGAGCCGGCAACACCTCATCATCAGCCAACACATAGGCTGGCTTCAGGCGGTCCACTGTAACCAGCTCTCTACGCCCACCCATGTCTAAAACAAAACTTTTCGCGCCCCTTTCGAGCACCCGAAACGGCCCGTCATACGGAGGCTGGAGGGGCGAACGGTGGGCGTCACGTCGCACAAAAACAAAACGGGCAGACTGGAGTGCAGTGGGCACAAACGCCTGCGGGAAACAATGGTGCACAGGACCCGGAACCAAAAGACCACTCTGCGAATAGGGGTCCACCGCTTCGGGGAACCGTGGAGCGGCAGCGTCTAACAAAAACTCCCCTGGGATTCGTACAGGCTGACCAAAAACCAACTCGGCTGATGAAGCGTTGAGGTCCTCCTTAGGAGCTGATCGCAACCCAAGCAGCACCCACGGCAAACGCTCCACCCAGCCAACGTCTGTTAGCGCAGCACGTAACGCCGCCTTAAGAGACCGATGGAAACGTTCAACCAACCCGTTAGCCTGAGGGTGGTAGGCGGTAGTGCGATGCACCTGCACCCCCAAGGAGCGCGCCATCTCGGACCAGAGCCCTGAAATAAACTGGGGACCTCTGTCTGAAGTGATGTCCGAGGGCACACCAAAACGGGCAACCCAAGTGGAGAGGAACGCACCAGCCACGTCGGAGGTAGTTGTGGAAGAAAGAGGAACGACCTCCGGCCACCTGGTTGTGCGGTCGACCACTGTAAGCAGGTGTGTGAAACCCCGTGATGGGGGCAGGGGACCAACTAAGTCCACATGCACGTGGTCAAAACGCTTGGCTGGAATGGGAAATGGTTCCAGTGGTGCCTTAGTGTGCCGGTGCACCTTGGCACGCTGACAAGCCACGCAAGCCGCTGCCCAACTCCTCACCTCTCTGCGTAAACCAGGCCACACAAAACGTGCGCTGACTAGTTTCACAGACGCGCGCACACCTGGGTGCGAGAGAGAGTGGACAGAGTCAAAAATGCGGCGGCGCCAACCTGATGGAACCACTGGGCGTGTCCGGCCTGTGGAAACGTCACACAGGATCAAAGGACCGCCCTCTCCCAATTTGACCTCCTCTAGCTTAAGCCCTGAAACGCCGGCACGAAGGGCAGTTATATCAGCGTCTCCCGGTTGGTCAGCGGCCATGGCAGAAAAATCTACCCCGAGGAGCACAGGACAAACGAGCACCCGTGACAGACAGTCTGCCACTGAGTTGGATTTTCCAGCCACATGGCGGACGTCCGTTGTAAACTCTGAAATGGCCGCCAAGTGCCGTTGCTGACGTGCTGACCAGGGCTCCGAAACTTTAGACATTGCAAACGTGAGTGGTTTGTGGTCCACATAAGCCGTAAATGAACGACCCTCCAGCAAAAAACGAAAATGCCGTGTAGCTAAGAATAGCGCCAACAACTCGCGGTCAAAAACGCTGTACTTGCGCTCGCAGTCCCGCAATTTACGGCTGAAAAATGCCAACGGCTGCCATGCGTCGCCAACGCGTTGCTCTACAACGGCCCCCACAGCTATATCCGAAGCATCAGTTGTCAACGCAATCGGGGCCTCTGAATCTGGATGGGCTAGGAGTGCCGCACTAGCTAACGCGGACTTAGCACCATCAAAAGCAGTGATCCGGTCCGGGGTCCAAACCACTGTGTCAGTCGCCTTCCTCGAGCGCAGGGCCTCGTAGAGAGGCTGCAGGAGATGGGCTGCATTGGGAATGAACCTGTTGTAAAAGTTCACCATGCCCAAAAACTCCTGCAACTTTTTAACCACCAGAGGACGTGGGAACTCTGCCACCGCCTGCACCTTGGCAGGCAATGGAACTGCACCCTGCGCGGAAATTCGATGACCTAAAAAATCGATCACCGGTAAACCAAACTGGCACTTAACCGGATTAATGATCAAGCCATGTGCATCCAAGCGCTGAAAAATTTCTTTCAGGTGCAACAGGTGCTCCTCGGTTGACGAGCTGGCCACCAAAATGTCGTCCAGATAGACAAACACAAAATCGAGGCCACGTAACACGGAGTCCATCAGCCTTTGAAAAGTCTGTGCTGCCCCCTTTAGTCCAAACGGCATGCGGAGGAACTCAAAAAGCCCAAAGGGGGTGATTACTGCAGTTTTAGGTACATCGCTGGACTGCACTGGGACTTGATGGTAGCCGCGCACCAGATCCACCTTAGAAAAAATGGAAGCACCCGACAACCGAACAGAAAAGTCCTGAATGTGCGGAATGGGGTAGCGATCAGGCGTCGTCACGTTATTTAAACGGCGAAAATCGCCACATGGGCGCCACGACCCGTCTGCTTTTGGTACCATGTGAAGGGGGGAGGCCCACGGGCTGTTAGAGCGTCTAACAATACCCAACCTCTCCATGGTACCAAACTCCTCTTTAGCGATGGCCAGTTTAACAGCGTCGAGGCGGCGTGCACGTGCGAAAACGGGCGGTCCCGTAGTGGGGATGAAATGCTCGACCCCGTGTTTAGTTTCTGAAGAGGAAAAAGCAGGTGTAGTTAGAGAGGGGAATTCTGCCAACAAACCTTGAAAAACATCTCCTGAAACTAAAACATTAGCATGAGTTAGCGGCCCAGCCCCCCCAGATACACATGGGAAAGTTGCAAAAGTTACAGCGTCAATAAGTCTGCGGTTAGCAACATCTACTAACAGTCCATGAGCACATAAAAAATCTGCCCCGATAATAGGAACAGTCACTGAGGCAACAACAAAGTCCCACTCGAACTCACGACCATGGAAAGAAACTGTTGCCCGTCTAGTGCCAAAAGTTCCAATGGGAGAACCGTTAGCAGCAGTTAGCAGTGGGCCACTGCCTCGGCTTGCTAATTCAGGTCCAACAGGGTGGACTAAACTCTTCTGGGAGCCAGAGTCAACCAGAAAACGACGTCCTGACAGGGAGTCTGTGACAAAGAGCAGCTCACCTCGCTCGCCAGCGCCCACAGCTGCTACTGAGCGCCGGCTTCCTCGTTTCCCGACACCCATGCACATGGTGGGATGCAGCGCTTAGCTTTGTTTGCGAACCTCCGGTGGTAGAAACACAAAGAGCTCCCCCGCCGAGTTCGCGCGCCAACAGCTGAAACCGCCGCTGGCTCCTCCATCTCCACCGTCTGCTCCGGCTCCACCGATGTACTCTGCACCGCGAACCGTCTGGTAGCCAGCAGGACCCGGTCCGCCTCCTCCGCCAAACCCCGGTAATCACCGGTAGATAAACAAGGGGAATTGGCCAAAGTAGCCCTCACTTGCGACGGAAGCTGGCGCAGGAAAATGTGAGGGAAAAGGAAACCCCCGTCGTCTGAACCAAGTAGCGACAGCATTTTGTCCATCATGTTCACAGCCGTGCCGTCACCCAAACCCGGCAGCGATAGCAGTTTATCAGCCCTCTCAGTTGAAGTCAAAGTGTACCTTCGAAGCAGAAACTCTTTGAGGGCGCCATATTTGCCCACGTGTGGCGGGTCGCGCAGCAGCGGCATGGCTTTGCGGGTTGACTGCATATCCAGAGCCGACACGACCAAGAAGTACCTGGTTTCATCTGCGTTCACGCCTCGGAGGCGAAAGAGTGCCTCGATGTGCTGGAACCACGAAACCGGGTCACTCTGCCAGAACTCCGGGAGCTTAACACTCGCTGCGGGAGCAAAGTCGGCTGGGTTCGGCTGCAACAGCTGGGCAGACGTCGCGGCGGCGGGGTCCGAAGAAGAAACAACATCCTCGTTTGGTTCTGACATATTTCACGTCAGGTCACCAACTGTAGCGTGTGAAGAAGGAGAAACAAACTGATCTGCAAGCAGTTGCCTTTAATCCTTCGAGCGTCAAAACCAGTTACAGAATGAATGAATGAACACACGAACACTTCTTCTTCTTCACCTGGTAAAACCTGGGGAGCACCTCGCTGGCTCCGCCTACTGGGTGAGAGAGAGATGAGGCCACATACCTCACCAACACACCACAATAGTGCCTTTTTCTACCACTATGTGGCAGTATAAGACTGTCTGAAGTGAAGGATGGATGGTGAGTTCAACTGAAAAAATAAAGAAGTGTATATTAAATTAATCTTTCAAAAAATGTTGCGCTCAGTTTAATTTACATAAACTTTTAATTTACATAAAAAAGACACATTGAAAGATCCTTTAACTAATTTTGTTTATTGAACATCTTATTTGTATTATTCTCATTGATGAACACATTTTGTCTGAAATAAAATGTTTCACTTGATAAAATCCACAAACTATACTTTGACAAACTAAATCCATTGATTGTCTGCACTCAAACAGTCTGAACCAAACATTTATGAGGGAGAGAACAAACGGAGAGACACTTGATGTTTACATTGACACATCAAGAAAATGAAAACTGTCAAATAAAAATGATCAGCTGATCAGTGTCTCATCACAACAATAAACTCAAAGTTACAAACTAAAAATAATTAGTTCAGTTGACACAACTCAGCAGAGCCTCCACAGTAAACATAAAGTCCAGCGTGGAGCGGCTGAGTGAACGTGGTGTGGACTCTGTGGAGGAGAGTTCTGGTTCCAGAGACCCTGTAGAAGGACAGAACACCTGCTCTGTGGTCCAGGTACACTCCGATCCTGGAGGAACCAGGACCTGAGATGGAGGTTTCAATGTTCTTGTGACAAAATATAAATCTGTCTGGAGAACAATCTAAACTCCACGATTTGTCATTACATCCAAATGCAGATTGACGTCCTGTTCTGCTGATGTTCTTGTAGGAGACTGCTACAACAGCTCCTCTTCCTCTCTCCACCTCCCAGTAACAACGACCAGTCAGACTCTCTCTGCTCAGAACCTGAAAATAATGAATGAATCTGTCTGGATGATCAGAATAAGACTGAGGATGATCAACAAATGTAACTTTTCTGTTCTGCTCTGACAGTAACAGATGTTCATTAGCTGTGTTTGGATCCAGAGTGATGTCACATGAACATCTGGAGAATCCAGCTCTGCTCTCTGGTTCTGGTTGTGACAGTAAGACGTCCACCTCAGAGACAGTCAGTGAGATGTTTGTCCACGTGTCTCTCAGGGTGTCCTGCAGTTTGTCTCTGAGCTCCTCCACAGCTGCTGTCACGTCCTCAAAGTATCTCAGAGGACGGATGTTGAAGCTGGATGAGTGTGGAGACTCACCGAGTGCTGACACTGACTGGGAGTTGTGGAGGAACTGGTTGTGGTCCTCTGTGTGTGAGAGCTGCTTCAGCTCAGCATCTTTCCTCTTCAGCTCAGTGATCTCCTGCTCCAGCTTCTCCTGAAGCTCCAAGACTCGACTCACTTCAGTTTCCTGCTGGGATCTGATCTGCTGCGTCACATCAGAGCTTCTCTTCTGGATGAGACGGATCAGCTGAGAGAAGATCTCCTCACTGTCCTCCACTGTTTGATCAGCAGAGTGATGGATGGCCTCCACCTCCTGATGAAGCAGCTCCACATGTTTCTCTCTGTCCTGGATCTCCTGCTGGATCGTTCCTCGTCTCACCTCGAGCTCTCTCTGCCTCTCGGTCCTCTCCGCTGCAGCTGAGACTGTGTCGTGGCCTCTATGTTCCTCCACAGAGCAGAGATAACAGATGCACTTCTGATCAGTACGGCAGAACATCTTCATCACCTCATCATGGAGAGGGCAGATGTTCTCCTGGAGGTTCTTGGAGGGCTCCACCAGCTGGTGTTTCTGAAGTGGAGCTGACTCATAATGAGGCTGAAGGTGTTTCTCACAGTAAGAGGCCCGGCAGACCAAACAGGACTTGATGGCTTTCAGTTTTCTTCCAGAGCAGACATCACAGGACACATGTTCAGGTCCAGCTGTGCAGTGATCAGCAGGAGCAGCTTGGAGTCCAGTCTTCTTCAGCTGCTCCACCAGGACAGACAACATGATGCTTTTCTCCAGGACAGGCCTCGCTCTGAAGGTTCTCCTGCACTGAGGGCAGCTGTGGATCCCTCTCTGGTCCTCTTCATCCCAGTGGGTTTTAATACAGCTCATACAGTAGCTGTGTCCACAGGGAACAGTCACCGGATCCTTCAGTAGATCCAAACAGATCGAACAGGAGAAAGTTTCCTGGTCCAGCTGATCTCCTTTCTGCGCCATTTTATGTTTTAGTCAGCGACTGTGAGTTCTTCTTCCTGAGAAGTGAAACTGAACTCTGATCTAGAAATCACGTGTCTGTGCAGAGAGAATGAACCAATCAGCTCCAACATCCAGCTGTTGGTGACACCTCCTGAAGAGGAGGAACAAGGAGACATGAGGACAGACTGGATGGACCTGCTGTGTTTGAGAGCAGGAAGAAGAGACTAAAACCAACATGAATCTGTAACAGAACCATATTCTGATCATGGAAATGTTCAACAAAGTCACAAACCCAAAGAGAAAAGGTCTTTTCGTCAGATCAGTTTGGTTTACAGCTGCAGATGTCTCCCCCTGCTGGACAAAAGGTAGAATGCATCTGAAATGACCAAGACTGGTTTCACCTCTAAAACTGGAGGAACAAGTTCAGAAGATGCAGAGATTAGAGATAAAAACTATTTAACTCTTTGCATGAGAGTTTTCTGTTAAAAACACAGCTGCTCAGTTTATCTTTGAATGTGTGTGTAAAGAAACGTTGGTTACGTATTGTAACCCCAGATTCTATGAGTGTAAGCGTGGCCCTTCAAAAGCTACGCTTTGTTGGGTTTATCCCTCGCGCTTTGCGCCAACACTGAAGACTTGTAGTCCACGCCCACCTGCTGTGCGCCCCGCACTCGGTCCACTAATAGCGCTCGTGGACCGTGGTTCTGCTCCCAAAGGCAATGCTTTTTTCATCTGCCATCTGAGAGCCAGTGAGGCCCCAGTTTTAAAGGGCTACGCTTACACTCATAAAATCTGGGGTTACAATACGTAACCAACGTTCTATTTTGTGTAAGCTCCGCCCTTTAAAAGCTACGCTTTGTTGAGTTTAAAGGCGGAGCAGGATATGGTCCATGCCTCACTGGGTCTGATTGAGAACCATAACACACTCTGGTACCCGGCAACACCTCAACAGCATAATGATACACCATAACAAAACACAAGGTACATAAGATAACAGGTGTACAAACCTCAATATCTGATGCTATCTGAATAATGTTATTCAGATCAGGCCCAAAAATATATCCAATAAGATCAATTCTGATTGAAGGAATGTTTGAACTAAAAAACAATACTCTTCAATAAAGACAGAGGCAAACTGTATCAATTCATCAATAATTTATTGATGTTGAAAAAACAATCACTCCGCCACAACCCTGAGAACAGAATGCGTCAGTGAAGAACTGGATACATCCTACAAGTAGAAATGGATAAAAGGGGTAGGCGACGACCAAGAATCAGCAGAGCAGATGTCCTGCACAGAAAGGCCCTTGTGTAAGGCTGTGGAAACTGTGATTCCCCTGGTGGAGTGAGCTTTAATACCTTCAGGAGGCTGAAGGCTAGAAGAACTGTAAGCCTGCTTCACATAACCAATGTGACAGCCACTGAGGGGTCAAAGGTTGACCCTGAGATTGTTTTCTGAAATGTACAAACAATCTATCAGATTTACGCACCGCCGCCGTGCGAGCCACATAACACTTAAAGGAGACCACAGATGCAAAATTCACTTTTTAATGTTTTTTTTAACTCTACTTTGGGTATTTACTTTAAAAAAAAACAGTCCTAGGGCCAAAGAAATGCACCCAGTGGTATATTTACTCTAAGTAGATTTATTTTTCTGTGATATAAATGTCTCGTTTTCAAATCCTCGCTCTTGTGACGTCACAAGCGCCAGGACAACCCATCCCAACCTGAGTCCAGCCCCTCACCTAGCAACCCCTGGTTAGGCTCAACCCACTTCAGTATAAAATACGTGACGGTTGATTTTCCTGATTTCATCTCATCTTTTGTTTAAATGTTCTTAATTTCATGTGTACAGCACTTTTTTGCAGCTGTGGTTGTTTTAAATGGCTTTATAAATAAAGTATAATTGTTATTTTTACGTTTTATTTCAAATTTTAACGTATTAGCGATCGCTCCCAACGCGCAGCCGGCAGAAATAAAATGAGCAGACCGCTGGCGAAGGGACCAACAGCGTGAGCTGCTGGGAACTGCTGGCTTTTGAGGACCGTGTGTGTCCGGTCAGAGGTTGCCTCATACGGATAAATTAACTGGAAACTAGGGGTGGGCCATATCGTCTCGTTTACGATAATACCGGTGGATTTTTTGACACCGGTGAAAAAAATTATATCGCGGCATCCTATGATGACGTCATTTGACTGCGTCTAACTTTGCGATAACGGTGGTTTTGTGGAGGAACGCGGACCGCGTGAAGCCGTGAAGCAGCAGACAGCAGCCGGTGTTCCGTGGAGACTGCCTTCATGTGGAGATGCCCTACATTTTGTTAATACGCATGCGCGCGCACACCGAACCCGAGGAGGAGGAACGAGCTAACATTAGCCTCATAGTTGCACCCTCGTAGCTTCACCGGGCAGCCGGCTTTGAGCGATCAGAGGTCCCTGGAGCTCGCCTCGATGTCGGACTGGAAGCCGAAGACATCGGGGGACAACGAGCTAACTTGTAATAATAAAGCCGACAACCTTTTAGGAGGTGCAGCTAAACCGGACTGCCCGAGCTGCGGACTCGGTGGGGCTAAAATGCTAACAAATGCAGCTGAAGGCGGCGCGCACAGACTGCGGCGTCGGTAAGTTATTAAAACTTTTTCTGTCTCCAACTGTATGAAGTTAGGATACTAACAGTCCTTCCTGTAAAGGGTTTAAACTGCGTGGTGCTACAGAAAGCTGCGAAGCTCAGACGTAACGCAGCGGTGCTAACAGCTGGAGCTAACAGGCAAACTGATGACAGAAGCTGCCGGTCAAAGTAAGAAATTATTTTTTTTATTTACTGTATGCTCTTTTAAAATGTGCTAAAGTGTTAGAATAGTCATTACCGCACACGTACGTGTCAGTGGCGGCTGGTGCGGTATATATATTTTTGCTTGTTAAATATGAATATATTTTTTTGTATTCTGGTGACTGTTTATGAAAAGTCATTACACATTTGTTTGGTTGATTCAATAAAAGGAGAAAATGTGAAATATCGTCTGATATCGTTATCGGGGTATTTCAAAAAATATATCGTGATATAATTTTTTGGGCATATCGCCCACCCCTACTGGAAACACTCGGTGAACTTTGTGTGTGTCTGGACTGGAGCAGCGATCGCTCCCAAAGCGCCGCATGCAACAAGCGGAGATAAGCGGGCGGAGGAGAAAGAGCTATCTTTAGCCTCGGATTCGGGTGGGCTAATGCTAAAAGGAGCAGCAAATGGCGGCATGCGCAGACGGCTTTCGGTAAGTTATCTTAAGCTAGCACTAACAGTAAGTCAAATTGGGTAGCACGGTGGCACAACTGGTAGAGCTGCTGCCTCTCAGCGAGCAGGTCCCCGGTTCAAATCCCGGTCCGGGGGCCTTTCTGGGTGGAGTTTGCATGTTCTCTCCGTGCATGCGTGGGTTTTCTCCGGGTGCTCCGGTTTCCTCCCACAGTCCAAAAACATGCATGTTAGGCTGATTGGTAACTCTAAATTGACCCTGGGTGTGAGTGAGACAGGTCCCTCTTGTAAATGAGTCCCCGTGGCTCAACGAGGCTAGCCTGTATAAATAAAGGTTGAATGAAAAATGAGTAATAAAAAAAGAGCTAATTTTAAAATAACAACATATTAGAGATACTGGCTGTTACAGAGGGCGGAGTTAATGTAAACAGATTTTTGAAGGGCGTGGCCTTCAGAGCTCATTATCATAAACAGCCTGTTCAGAACGGAAATGAGAAAAGGCAGAACTAAAAAGGGGATATCTTATTATCTACGAATTATTTTGTGCATTAAATTGAATAAACATGGTCTGGATAGCCCACAGACATACCATAAAAATTTATAAAACCAATATGTGGTCTCCTTTAAGTGCTCTCACTAGACAAAGCAAATGTAACTGTTTTTCCTCTGCATTACTGTGAGGAGGAAGACAGAACCCATCAAGTGTAATGATTCTGGACTTGAATTATCTCATTATTAGGGTTGGGCATCGTTTGAATTTGAGCAATTCCGGTTCCGATTCCGATTCTTCATTTCGATTCCGATTCTTTTCGATTCTTGATTCCGATTCTTTTTGTAGGCGGGGACCGGTTAAAAAAAGACATGTCAATTCAATTCAGTTTATTTATACTGTATAGCGCCAAGTCACAACAGACATCGTCTCAGGGCACTGAACAGAAACAATCAAATATAAAAATAAGTTAACAGAAACTTTAATATAAAAATAATAAGTTAACACTATTTATCTGAGTAGACTGCTTTGAGTATAACTCCATGTTATAAAAGAGCTACAGTAGTTAGCCAGAGTTCTTTCAGGATGAAATAATTTGAACTTCTATTTGAATTTTAATGCTATGAACTTTTTCCTTTTTGTTAAATTTACTAAGAATTCTCACAGGGCTATTTTCAACCAGTATATAAATATCAAACTTATGAACTTCAATATGTTATTAAAATATATGTATATCAGTATTACACCTGAAGCACACATATTATGTGTTATGATTTATGTTCACTTAATTCCACCATATAATGTGAAAATATATTCAAGATGGAACCTTTATTTACGGGTTTTATTTCCAATAGGGAAGAGTTTTTCAGTTACACGCCTGCATAATACAACAGACACAACACTGGATGATTGACATACAGAGCTGGTAGTTGATTGGCTGAGAGGCGGATCACTCACAGAGTAGAAAAGTTCTAGGGCGGTTCCAAGGCGGTTCGATTCCAGGATTGGTCCCACGAGGCGATGACGTCATCTAGAGGTATAAAACCGTGGTCCGCCTTCGAAGATGTGTGTGTGTTGGACTGTGCTTGGAGTCAGGTCTGTTGGTTGCTGTAAGGTTTATTCTTATAATGTACAATAAACCTGCATAAAACTTGCACATTCGTTTCAGAGCTTTCCTTCAACTTTTGAACCGCAACAATTTGGTGACCCCGTCGCTGAGAAGTGTGAGGTTTCGCCTGAAACGGAAGCCGATTGGGGGCTTCCCCCACGAGTGGCGGAGCAAGCTACAGCCAAGTGGCGCCTTCTTCATTCAGGTGAGCAGATCTTCCGTTTATAACTAAATGTCTGCTATTGAAAACGCTAAATTTACCTTGGCTGTATGTCTGTTCTGTTTTCGGGTGGGCAAAAATTACACCGTAGTGTAGCTACGGTCGTTTGAGTTAGCGTTAACAGTTAAATAACGTGAACCACTGTTGGTATTTCATTTGAATGTGCATTTTTTTTGCTGTTTTCGTACATATAAGTAAAGTATAAAGCACATAGAAGTCCACACACACAAAGGGTGAGAGTATGAGTGCCTAAGTTTGCCTTTTCCCCCCCTCTATGAGCTCCGGCTAGGAGACGTTTTTTCTCTCTTCCCTTTTGGGCTCCGGGGGCTGTGGGGCTGAGGTCAGATCGTGAACTCCGGGATTTATTCGCCGTAGAGTCACACTGGCTTTCATCCAGCACATGGCTTGCCGTACAGAGTGGTCTGGGCCGCTCCGGGTTCACAAGAGTTGCCGTGCATGTGATTTAGTTCACATCCGGGACCTGTGATCGCTGTTAGAGTCAAATCTTTTCCTCCCCTTCCCAGTTGAAGTTAATTACCGTATTTTCTGGTGTACAGGTCGCAAACTTTTTATTTTTTCATTTATTATTTTTTTATTTTCTTTTGTTTATTCATTTTTTCTTTTTCTTTTGTTTATTCATTTTTTTCTTCATTTTTTTCTGTTTCACTTAGAGGCTTGTGACCTGTACTCCAGACAGTGCTGTGTGCAAACTAAGGCAACAGGGAAAGATTTTTTATTTTATATATTGTTTCAGTGGGTGTATTTGCCGGCAGTAGGTCAAATTGTGAAGTCTAATAGAGACTACCACTGCTGTGCTCTGGGGTGGCATTTTTATTGGGTGTTTTAGGAGGGTGATTTAAAACAGGCAGTTTCTTGGTTGGCTACTGCAGCTGTCCATGGTCCTGGCTGGAGGTTTGCTCACTTCACCCTTGTAAAACACGTGTATAACATTATAATGTCTGACATACCTATACAAACTTGGAAAAATTGTGCCCCTGGCACATTAGGATCTGTATTACATGAGTTGTGGGTTTCATGGAGTCGGAAGGTAGCTGTCAAGAATGTTCTTGATGAGAAAAGACGTTTAGTTTCTTGGGTGAATAACATGTGTCGGTCAGGAATGTTTCCTGGTGTGGATGACCCGTCTCCATCTGCTACTGGACTGAATAAGCTTCTTGTGCAATCAGAGAGAGCTTTGAGGTTGGCGTTAGATGAGAAGGAAAAATGTTCTGTTCTAGTGCGTAGAAAGAAAAATAAGGACTGGCAGAAGGCGGACGCCTTTAATAGGGACTGCTCGTTATTTTTGGATGAAATGTGCAAAATCCTAGGTAGACAGAAAGCTAGAAGTGTGCACAAAGCAGTTTCACAGAAACAAGTTGTTGGCTTGCAATCAGATGTATGGCCGTCTGCAGATAAGACCTTGGTGCCTGGTACTGCAGAACTCCCTATTAAAGCCGGTGCGGCCCTCGTACCAGGAACAGAGACATGCCTTGAAACTGAACGGCCTTATGCTCCACCTCTGCCTCCTCTTTGCCCCGCTCCCCCTCCTCCTCCTCGTCCTCCTCCGTACGCACCTGTGGGCCCAACTCCACACAATCAGATGCCATTGTCGGAGCTATCATCCATAAATTTGGCTGAGCTCTCATTGGGTTCTGGTTCTGAACACACCAGATCCAGCTCAGACTTGCTTCTCGTTACAGGAGGTATTTTACAGACAAAATCAGCTGAAAATAGGAACGTGGTGCAAGACCATGTGCAAACATTGATGGGTGGTATTCGTACCACTCCTGGCTCTGTGGGTGAACAAAGGGGAGGTGATGTGTTTCGTCCACCGTCCTCTGATGCTTCTTTCAGCGTGACATCTTTGGGGGCTTCATATGACTCCGTGCCACTGACCTGTCCTGGTCCAACTGCTTGTCCTGACCTCAGGCCTCCTGCCACAACTTTTGATAAGGTCACTGGCTGGCAGCGAGGAAATTCAGGTCGATTAAATAGAATTGCTGATAATGTTCACACATGCCTTGACGCAGCGCCTCCTGCTCAATTCATGTTACCTCTCGTTTCTTCCACCACAGCTGAGGGAGTCCGCAAACAGACTTACACGCCTTTTAGTTTGCAGGATACTGAGTTGATCCGTCAGCGTTTGCCTGATATCCAGAAAGGAGGTTCGGCTTGGATCCGCGCTTTTCTGGAGGCATGCGCCGGAATTGTGCCATGTCTGGGTGATTGGAGGAGGGTTTTCACAGCATGCACGTCGTTTGGTAGTTTGACTGAAATAGAACAGGCTGCTGGGACTAAATTGGACCCAGACAGTGACACACTGCACGACCACGTTCAAATTTTATGGCCAATTATACGAGAGAAATATCCGACGTCTATGAAATCTTCAGACTTGTGTGAGATTCCTCCGGCTGTTACAGAACGGGGCACGACCTACTTATCTAGAGTAAAACTCTTGTGGGAAAATAGAACTGGAAATGATCCAACGATTGATCCTACGACTCAACTGTTGTTCAGAGGAGCTGTAGAGAGCTCTCTGTCTGATGATGTTAAGAAGAGCTTGGCGTCTGTTGTTGGCCTGACAAAGATGGATTATGATTTATGGGCAGCCCACATTGTTCATTTTATTGATCAATCTTTTGATAAGAGGGAGTCTGATGACAGGGAATTGAAATCCCTTGAAACTCAATTAGCTAAGGCCCAATTAAAAGACATACGTGACAAACTTAATTTCACAAAGGTGAATGCAATTCAGATGCCCCAGGTTCAGGGTCCTCCTACATCATCTGATAATTCATATCAACAGAGACCTCTGGGCCCATCCACATCCTGGCGCAGGGGTCGTAACAAACGTCCGAGGGGCAACCCTCAACCCACGGACAGGTGCCGCAGGTGTAACGGGGTGGGACATTGGTATTTTCAATGTCCGACCAAACAGGATTTATCGAGACAGGAGGTGACGCCGGCTCGATATCCACATGACGTATATCCACCACCTGATTATACTCAACATGGCCCTTTGCTGGGAGCCATTAATCACGCCCCAGGCCAATATCCTATCCAATAGGGGTGCCCTGGTCCGGCAGTAGGTGGCGTCTTGTATTTAGAGCCTTTTTGGTATCGTTAACCATTAACGGCCGAAATCACATGTGTATGGTTGATACAGGCGCCAGGTATTCGTCAGTTAACACGTCACTCCCACGATCAAGCCAGAGGAGTGGCCGCTCTCGTGTGGATTAATCTGCGCT
>JBBPBX010032623.1:0-33761 GCA_038048925.1 Garcialebias charrua
AAAAAACAAATACTGTAGACAGTTTTTTGAATGTCCAGAGGACCAGACTTAGCTTTTTTTACATATTTAATGAACTTTTTACAGTGGCTTGCCTGGTTAATTATCAAAATAAACCTCGTCAGTGCATGGGCTAAGGGAAAGAATTTCTGATGGACATTGTCCACACGAAATTAGTTCTCACAGAAGCATTTAAATGTATTTTTATTGTTATGAACTGATTGCATGTTATCAAATTTCATGAATAAATGTGAAGACAAATAAACATTTCTTGTTTTTCACATTTCACTTGCTTTTATGAAAAAACACGGGCAAGCTAAACAAACTAAATTACAGGCCAGAGCTGACCTTAGTGCAACTTGAAATTCATTTATTTTGTGTAAAACAAATCAGAACAAACAAATTCTTCAAATGATAAATTGTAATAAAACAAAGTGTCTTTTTTTTCTTTTGAATTTCATAGTATCTACAGCACACAACCTATTCAAAAACATAAAATAGAAGTGATCACAGTTCTGTCTGATTATTTTTTGATCTTCCATCCAGTCGCTGCCAGACACTCTCGGTTGGTGACAGATGATGTGTCCAAATCGCAGTACAGTATACCTCTGCCACTCTAAGCAGACAGGTCAGGAAGAGAGCCAGTCATTCCTCTGAAGAGGGTACCCGTACTCCTTTGAATAAAACATCACACAGATGTATTTAACTCGGGGCTAAAATATATGTATGGTAGCAAGACATGAAAATGATATATTGCCAGTATTATTTACCGTAATCCTCCTTTACACAGTCGACCCAGGCCACCATCTTGCCAACTGGACCTGGTTTTGCACCCTGTGAAATCCAGAACCAGCCACACAGGAACAACTGCACGTCACCATTACAACAGGAACGGAATCTCTTGAGGACTACCTGTTGACAGATCATATTACACATTTTGTTAAGGTTTTCTTTCAAACTGTTGGCATGAAATGGAGTGCCCTCCTTAAAACAGTGAAAAATACTATGATCAAATGGAACTCATGTTTACAGCACGGGAAGTCATTTACAGTCATCAACAAATTAGCATATGCTTTATGATGGGGCTGGTTTGTGAGATTGATCAGTATACCAATATTCTAATCTTAGATGTCGTGTTTTCACAGCTGCAAGCAAAATCATTAACAGAAATAAAGACTTGAAAACCTCAGTCATTTTTATTACAAAAATAAATGAAATTTAAAAAAATTATTTAGTAAATTAAGCTATTGAAATTAATGAACTTTTGTGAATACTACATTTGTTGAATATGACTGTACATTAGGAGAGGTGCTCTCATCTTTTTAGGAATGTTTCACATCTAAAATAGTTTAGTAAATGAAACTTTATATACCAGCTTTCAAGATATAAAGATTACAAACTGCTTCACAATCAACATTAAAACAAAACATGTGGAACTAGTCTTGCTTTTAATGTTATGATGAAAAAAATGTCATAAAATGAGGAGGGGGCTGTAAACACGGTCCCATTTGAGCTCTTAACAAAATGCATGCAAAAAAAATAAAAAAAATAACACGGAACCCATGGAACATGGCCATATAATAAATTTGAACCAGAACAGTCAGCTGAACTCGAACTCTGACAAATTACCAGTGCTGCCCTACTTTTAAACTGAGGTTTGTCGTGTTTCTTTATGGATCTGAAGCTAAAAGAACCGCAACCTGTCCTGTTACCTCGTCTCTGTTTGACACTATCAACAGCAAAAAAGAAATATATACTGAACACAAATAGAAATTATTAGGTTAAACATTGTCCGATTGAATAACTGAGAATGTTCAGGTACTTTATTGGTACATATTTATACTAAAATCACCGGTAAAAATGCCTGCTAGCATTAGCTAAAGCTAACGTTAGCCACACAATCGAAGCAAAGTAAAACTCACCTTCGTGTTTGTGGATGTAAGACGAGGCATACATCTTAAAGCCTTTCTCTAATTTAGTCGTTGGAGCTTTGGATGAGACTTACAAATGCGATTAACATCGTTAATAGTCAGCTTGGGCAAGCCCTGCAAACACGAACACCTCAAATAAAACGCCATGTTCAACAGACCGGAAGTGAGCGAACCGCATTGACCGGAACACGGAAGTTGACGTGCAAAGAGCCTATTAAAACACACATTCACCAGCTTCATTATTAAGATGCCTTGCTAGGTGGACTTGGCTGGACCCGCTTTTGGTTTTCAGATTTGTTTAACTTTTTATTTTTTTTATTTTTTTTTATCTTTATTCATTTTCAGTTGAAAGTGAGTAAATATTGAAACAAAACAAAAATACAATTTACAAAGAAAATGAAAGGCAGCAGAGAGAAGAAAAAAATCTTACAAC
This sequence comes from Garcialebias charrua, assembly GCA_038048925.1. Taxonomy (NCBI): domain Eukaryota; kingdom Metazoa; phylum Chordata; class Actinopteri; order Cyprinodontiformes; family Rivulidae; genus Garcialebias; species Garcialebias charrua. The sequence continues at coordinate 2,362 of JBBPBX010032623.1, forward strand.
ATCTGCTCCTTTAAAAAAAAAAACACTTATGAAATAAAATACATAAAATACATTCAAACATAAATAGTCATTATATAACATAACAGGCCAAAAACCGACTCCGTGCCAAGAATAACCGATTTCAATAAGAACATGCTAAACAATTTCATATTTTTTTCAGTAAACTATTTTTTTTACCATTTTCTTAAACAAAAACATTGAGGAAGCTTTTTTTTAACCATTATTATCCAAAACATTCCACAGTTTTATTCCTACAATCAATAAGGTGTTGGGAAACTTTCCTCAAAGATTGTGGTTCATATTGTCAAGATATAATCATGCTGTTGCTGCAGATATGCCAGAGCTGCACATCCATAATATGAATCTCCCATTTGGCCACATCCCAAAAATGCGGGATTGGATTTAGATCTGGTGACAGTATATTGTTGTTCAGTGAATCAAGACTCGTCAGACCAGGAAATGTTTTTACCATATACATTATTATTGCTCAATGTTGTTGAACCTGTGTGAAATGTAGCCTTTGTTTCCTGTTCTTGGCTGACAGAAGTAGCATCTGCTGTGGTCTTCTGCTGCCAGAGCTCATCTACTTCAAGGTTGGATGTGTTGTGCGATCAGAGATCTGCATACCTCGGCTGGAACAAGTGATCACTGTTGACTTTTTAACATCTTGAACCAGTCCACCCATTCTCCTCTGACCTCAGCCTTAAGGCCCCAGTATAGCTGCGCGTTAATCCGAGCGCCGCGGAACGCCGTGTGAGCGCCGTGGTACAAGCCCTTGATCACGGGCGTGAACGCGCCAAGCTCAAATTTTACTACGGCTACGCGCGCGCGTTGATAAACTGCCTCGCACCGGACTGTTTTGAGACACAAATGTATTAAATTCCTCTTCTTCATCGCTGATCTGGCATTTTCTTTTGTTTTTTTTGCCAAAAGTCAAGTGATCACTTGAAGCTGTCACCATTCGCTTCCTCCTCCGACGAGGAGGAATGAATGAATTTCTCACGAGCGAACTAAAGTCATGTCCAACGAGGCTGCACCAGGTTCTAAATATTTCCTGGTGTGCAGGTCTGCTGTGTGGGCTGAAGGAGAAGCGCTCCCTGTTTTTAATTTATTTTTTAAAACTTTTTATGAACATATAAACACAGAAAACCGTTGCGCAGCCCTCTGTCTTTTTTCGCTCCGCCCTGCTGCAGCTGCTGGAGCCTGCACTCCAGAGAGCTGCGCTCGCACAGAGCTATTATGAACTATAATATAACAGCCTGCGCGCAGCACACGCGAGTCCAGTGGCGCTGGGCATCACGCACAGCTATACTGGGGGCTTTAAGCTAGATTTATACTCGACGCGTTGCGCAGCGCGTGAGGGGGCGCGCGCCAAAAGTGACGCAATATCGCAGTCCCCGCCCCTGCGCGTTGGCCCCGCGTGTGGTCTTGGCGCGTGTCATGCACCTCTGAATTTTTGAAACTCCGCAAGCCTAGTGCGCGCGCGGTGGGCGCTACAGAATTGTTTGACATGTCGGGTGGGGACCTTCACGTCAGAGTCTGCAGCTCTCTGTGCCGCTGTGGTCATGGAGACTGCGTCGCGACGCATGGAGGAATGTTTTTATGTGAGACAAATTTATTAAATTCACCTTATTCATCTCTGAGCTGGACTTTTCTTTTGTTGTTTTGCCAAAAGTCACGTGATCGCTTCCTCCTCGCTGACTCCATGCATTAAAACCGCAAGACACAATGATTTGCTCCTCTGGACAACAGTTCAGCACGCGAGCGGAGCATTTTTGTTGTTGTGTGAATTTCAAACAGTTCTTCTTCTACGGTAGATTTCTTCTTCTACCCTTTCTTGCAACCTATGCACAGGTTTTAGAGGGTACTGCCACCTGCTGGTCCACAAAAGAACATCACTTTGCCATGCGCCGCTGTGCGTCAACCATAAACACAGCCGCGACACTGTAAACGCATTTTGCCGCACGGCACAGTCCATGCACAGTGCATGCACAGTGCGTGTGCAGCGCGTGCGCAGCGCGTGCGCTCCAGCCTGCGGACCAAAGCGCGACTATAACTCAGCCTTTAAGCAGTTTTTTTTGTTGTTGACACAACTGCACCTCTCTGAATATTTTTCTTTTGCAACCCATTCTCTGTAAACCCCAGAGTTAGTTGTGTGTGAACATCCTAGTAAATCAGCCCATCTGGCAACAACAACCAGGACTTGTTGAAAGTCATTTAAAACCTTTTTCTTTCCCATTCTGATGCTCAGCTGGAAAACGTCATTTTCATCATATCAATGCATTGAGTCGCTGCCATGTGATTAGCTGATTAGGTATTTGTGTTAGAAACAAGTGAACAAGTGTCCCTAATGAACTGGACAGTCAGTCTGTGTTCCATCAGGAACCTCATTGTTTTTATGGTAATTCTGAATTTGATGGGACTTTGACCATTTAAAAAATGTTGATATAATTGACTGAAAGTGCACTGCTAGATTAGAAACAGTTTTGATGCTAAGTTGTTTCGTACATCTGTATTTTATCTCTACTGCCTGTAAAACACACTCATCACTTACTTTGATAGTTGTTCTAATCAATAATAAATCCTTCACCTCTTTTACTGCTCTTCACACACAGTTTTATAGAATGAGCAGCTGGAAAGTCATGACACTGTAAGTGTTTTCATTTCCACAATAGTTTCTGCTCACACCCACACACAAGGAGCAATAAAATAAGTGCACACAAACACCAAGGCGGTGCTATAATTTCATTGCACCTACAAAGGAGCCAAATGAAAATGAAAACGTGCAGAAGGTGACAGTGTTTGTGTTGCAGGAGGTAGATAATAATGTCAAGTGCAGGTAAAGGGTTGTAGCGCTGTGAATCAGGAGAACAACAGAGAAGATTGTTTCTGAAGCTGCCAGGCAGCTCGGTTGTAATTCACTCTGATGCTGGACGGTTTACTCTGTTTGCTAACTAACCTGCAGCCCTAAGATTACTGTTTGCCAAACTAATTGTGTTGTTTCTGCACATGTGTGTGTGGGGGGCTGGGGCTTTGTTCCAACCTATGAGGTTATTATTACAAAGTGCTGTTTAGATCTTGAATTTTAATTTATATTGGATTTTTCTTCTTCTTGTGTTTTAGCATTATAAGAAGCACGTTTAATGGTGAAGGGATTAAAGATAAAATTGTTTCAGTGTGTGTCCTTACAAAGATAGTAACCCTGAGTGTGTGTGTGTGTGTGATTGAGTGTGAATGAAGAGGCTCAAGTGGATTGCTGTGTAATAATGAGCTTTGTGAAGTGATGAGTGGAACTTGGTTGTTACACTAAGTACTTTCGTAAGCCCCTGTTGAGACATGGATCTGAATACGTCAGTGTCACGTCTTAATCAGAGACGCTCTTTTCACAACTTCTGATCAGTGGTGGGATGCAACTAAGTATACGTACTTTGTTACTGTACTTAAGTACATTGTTCATGTATCTGTACTTTACTTAAGTGGAGTTAAATGTGGGTACTTTTTACTTTTACTCCACTACATTTTACATGAAGTATCTATACTTTCTTCTACACTACATTTCTATAATGTGTTGAGTTACAAATTACATTCACATTGCAGTTTTTTTAATTTGTCATTAGTTTGAAAGTAACTGATGTCGAGAGAGGAGTTTATCCATTGAATCACTGCAAAGTGGACAGGAAACATTAGACCCGCCTTCAAGAAGAGCTGGACCAATATTCTAGTATAAACGTCACTGAGCTGAGAGCACCCACAGCACCACTAACACACCTAAAATGGATTCTACCACAGAGATTCAGCCAGAAGATACACAACACCCATGACCTTATTGAAAGATTATTGAAAGACTGTTCAGTACAACAGGACAGATTTTCTCTCCCTAAAGAGCCAGACTTCTGAACTTGAACAAGAAATTCTTGCTGCAATATTAAAATGTGTCAGTTCATGATGTTGGGGCAGGAGACAAGGGATGTGTCCTAATGCAACACTCGGATCCAAGTTTTGAAAATGGTGTCAGGAAGTTAAAATATATTGTTACAAGGTTGACTAGACAGTATTTTAACTAGAGTTGATGACAAACTGGAGTTGAAATGGTCAGAGCCTGTTCCTTTGTTAGTTGTGTCTAGTGCTCCTTTTTTTTCAGGCAGACAACTTTTTAGTTAATGTTTTTAACTGCAGTTAAAATGACACATTTGTTTTGCTTTTGTGTTAAATAAAAACGTTCACAGGTAAAATCGTTCTTATTTTGCTTAATGACATTTCTGTATGTCATCCCTGAAATACTGACTCACAGAATCACAAGTCCAAGTGTGAACTGTGTCACCGAGTAAACACAATAAAAACATGCACAATCTGCAGCATTGTTCATTAAAATGGCTCAACACTATTAATGTATTACAGAAAATATGCATACAGTACGCACACCTAATGATATTGTAGACCATTGCATTAGGTAATATATTCAGCAAGTACTTTTACTTTAATACTTTAAGTATTTTAAAAGCAAGTACTTATTTACTTTTACTTAAGTAAAAAAACATTAATATGGTACTTCTACTTTTGCTAGAGTACATTTTTGTCTATTTATTTGTACTTAAGTACAGTGTTTGAGTACTTTCTCCACCACTGCTTCTGATAAATAAAAAAACCAGACCCAGGATCAGTCTAAACGACAAGTAGACACATTAACAAAGGCCAAAATACTAAAGCTGAGACAAACTTTGTCATATTATCTGGTCTTATGAGAAATTCAGATGGTACGTTAATGTATCTGTTTTCAGCATTGAGCAAGTATTTCCGTTTTCATTGTGACGCCGCGTGCGCCGCAGAATGGCAGCACTGACGGGAGCTCCGCTTCGACTCAACCTTTTTTTTATTTTTTATTCTTGTTGTTTAACTTTTTTGGTGCCTACGTTGCACACACACGGTACGGGTATGACCGGGACACACTTGTGGAGTTTTGTCTGTCGCTGCCTTGCCGTCATGCCATCCTGCCATCATGGTTCTGTTCCCTGTAGCCTCCACCTGTCTGCATGGACCGAACTCTACGGACCAGTTAGGTTCTGCAGGGAAACCTGGGATGTTCTCTATCTGCCGGACCCAGTTCTGGACTGCGGTCTGTGAGGGCAGCTGCTCCTGCGGTCTTTATTAACATAAAGCTGCAGACTGGACCTGTTGACAAGACCTGCTAAGCTGCTAACAAGACCACACCGCTAACAGAACAGAACCGTGATGTTGAAAGGATCTCACTGCAAACCGAATCACACTGTACAGTAGATGTATTTCCTTTTCAACTTTGGCGCCTTGTTCCTTAGTATTTTAGTACGGTAGTATTTTTACATGTTTTTTTTTTTATGTTAGTAGTATTTTTTTAATGTTTTTATTAGTATGTTAGTAGTATTTCTTGTGTTTTTTGTATGTTAGTAGTATATTTTAATATGTTTTTCTTAGTATGTTAGTAGTATTTCTTATGTTTTTTGTACGTTAGTAGTACGGTATATTTTTAGTATGTTTTTAGTATTTTTGCTGCATGATTTGATATTTCTTGTATTTTTCTCTTTTTTTTGTGGCGAGTCGAGACTTTTCTTCTCGTCCTAAGCATTTTATTACATTGTTGACCTTATGTTGCACATGACAAATAAATCTAACCTAAATCTAACCTGACCTGTGAGTAGATGTGACCCAGGAAGAATGTGGCTGTGCTGCAAGCATGTGGAGCAGATTCTGCCTCGTGAGACTGGGGCTGACTGAGAATTATTGGACTTGATACCTGGATGACTGAGCATGAACTTTGTTGTTTTGTGTGAGTAGTTTTCAGAAAGTTGGCAGTGTTTTGTGTGTGGATATTGTGTCCGTTTGAACCTGAGCATCACAACTATGCAAGCTTCATGCTTCCTATTTACCCTGACCTTTATTTGGCGCAGCACTTTCTTTCACATCATTTGATCCAAGCGACCCAAACGAAAACCCTCTTACAGTATTCCTTTGGTTGTGCTGCAACTTCCAAATAGAACCGGAAGCAGAATCGATTGATAATCCAGTTGATGTGTGTTTTATTCATTTATTTATTGAGAAAAACCAGTGGTGGGCACTGCTAATTAAAAAATTAGTTCCACAATTTCTAAAACGCTTATTAATTTTTTTAGGTCCACAATTTCAAAAGCACAAATGCTCTCATGAACAACCAGTGGTGGACAAAGTACTCAACTCTAGTACCGTACTTAAGTAAAAGTATTGATACTGGTGATCAAATGTACTCGACTACTACAAGTAAAAGTTGCTCATTCAAAAGGTTATTCAAGTTAATGTACTGAAGTCCTTACTTTTGAAAATACTTAAGTATTCAAAAGTAAATGCATTTAAAAATACTCAAGTATTTAAAAATACATATATTTTCTAATATCAGTACATTGCTGTTTTGTTTTAAGTGATTTTACAGAACTTTGTAACTCTCTGAACTCACCTGATGATGTATTGACATGTAGAGCCACTCTACCACCACAAATAATAGCTTCCTTGCATTTTACATGTCTGTGGAAAGTCATGGAAATCTCTAAAAGATGATGCACATTTAGCCTTTTCCTCAGCTTTAATATTCATACACGGCATTGTGTTTGTCTGTAAAAGTGCATATGTTGACAGCAACAACTAGTAACACTGATAACTGAAAGTATGGCCATACTTAACATGGAAGCTTACAAAACAATGAATGTTCTGCACAGATTAATTTAACATAAAACCTGAATCAACAACTGGACAACTGCATTTCAGGAAAGAAAAACAGCAACAATGTACTGTATTATAAAGCTGAACTAAAAGGAACAAGTAACAAGAAGCTTCCTAGAAATGTAGTGGAGTCATAAGTCACAAGTTCCCAAAAACTCAAGAAAAGATACTCAGAAATTTTACTTAAATACAGCACTCAAGTAAATGTACTCCATTACTGTCCACCACTGTACAAGAAAGTGTTAGTGAAGCAAAAATAAAACCCAGCATCTCTGGAGCTCTATAGTTGGGCATCAGTGGTTTTAACATTGTGTAAAATTTAAACAGGTTCCAAATTGTTTAAATTTTATAATGTAGGTCACATTTTGACATGCTTTAAAGTTTTTACACAATCGCAGGTTAGGTTTCATGAATTTGGGTGATTTTGAAATGTAATTTTAATTTAGAGGGTGATGATGTAACTGACTTTCAATTCAATTCAAAAATACTTTATTATTCCAAAGGGAAATTAAGTGTTGTTGTATCTCATCATGGTTTCATTCATGAGTTGTTGTAGATGCTGATGGCTGTGGGCAGGAAGGATCTCCTGCAGTGAATCCAAAGAATCAGGCCACAGATACTAATCCATGCACCCAGATCCAGCTTGCTGTCAGATCTGGTGGACCTCTCGGTCCTCCTGGGCAGCAGGACTGCCCGTAAACTCCTCGTCAGCTGAAGGTGCCGGGGTGTGATCCCTGTCCTACCTTTGTCACGAGCCGAGTTTCCCACCAGCGTCATGCTCAGTGGTCAGGTACTCGAGCGCTGCCACCAGGTTGACGGGAATTCATCCACGGTGCTCCTTTTCAACTCAATTGGGATTTGGGGCTTAGTTATTTGAGCTTTTAAGCCATCTAAACTTTCCAAATCATTTTATAAACAAACTCTTTTAACTCCCATAATGTTTTGTACCTTTTACAGTTTACGTATTAATAAACCTTTTTGCTAGCTTGGTTTAACTAAGCAGCTGCACTGATTCATTTACATTTTCTTTAGAAATGTTCTAGTTTCTACTCATATACTGTCCACATGAGCTAACGGTCCCAAAAGAGACACAAAAAGGCATTTTATAATAATTATTTTTAAAATAATAATAGTATTTTTTTTTTTGTTTGTTTGTTTGTTTGCCCCGGAAGCAGCAGATAGGTACCGACAGTCCAAGCGGCATGCGGCTCGGGTGGTTGCTGGGGCAAAAACTCGGGCGTGGGAGGAGTTCGGAGAGGCCATGGAGAATGACTTCCGTACGGCTTCGAGGCGATTCTNTGCACCTCGTTCCCTTCCTTCAGGGAACATGAGTTATGGTGCATAACTTTCAGTTCCCTTTCAGTGTGGTCTCTCGGTGCAACATACTTGCTATGGGAACGTAATTCATTCACGCCCTTGAAATGCTCAGTAAAATGCCTGCTAGTGTGAACGTCTGCCTTTGACCAGTAGGCATCTCAAAGCTACTTTCTATTGTGTATTAGAAAGAACAGCCTGAGTGACATCACACGCAGTAACATCCAAACTGTAGTACTTTGCAAAAGTGTTTAATGAGCTCCAGTTCGCAGCAGCGCAAATGTCTGCAACTGGCACGCCCTTGAACAGTGACCACGAAGTGGCCAAGCCCCTAGTTGAGTGAGCGTGCACTCCAGGGGGCACCTGTTGACCTTTGCTACTGTACGCCCTTTTAATGGCCTCCGTCACCCAATGTGAGAGGCGCTGTCTTGATAGGGCCTTTCCTGTAGCAGGTGCGGCAAAGCAGACAAACAGTTGGTTTGTTTCCCTCCATTCGGCTGTTCTCTGTATGTAAGTGCGTAAAGCTCTCACAGGGCAGAGAGCCTTTAGTCTCTCCTGTTCCTGAGTAAGGACAGGGGCAGGTGGGAAGGAGGAGAGGTCAAAGTCTAGACTCCTATGGTTCAAGGTCAAGACTTTGGGAGTATAAGCGGGATTAGGCCTCAGGGTGACCTTTGACCCATTAGGGGCGAATATGGTACATAACAGATAAAGAGCCAGGAGAAAAGCAGTTTTGTAAGATAGAAGATCTATCTTAATCTCGCTCAGAGGCTCGAATGGCGGGTCGCAAAAAGCCCTCAAGACTAGACCAATCCCAACCAGGGGTCAAGGTCCTGCTGGGTGGCTTGGTTCGAAGCACACCTTTCATATATCTCATTATGATTGGATGTGCTCCAGGAGTCCTATGTTCCCAGCCCTCGTGACAAGCAGAGATAGCTGCAAGGAACACTTTAATAGTTGAATAAGAACGACCCTTTTCCAGTAAATCCTGAAGGAAGGTTAGGAACTGAGCCAAGTCGCAAGCATAAGAAATTATATTTCTTTCTGAGCACCAGTCTTCAAAAATACGCCACTTCTGTGCGTATAAAAACTGTATTGACCCAGCACGGGCATTTTGTATGGTTTTCACCACGTTCTCTGGTAGGTCCCAAGCCATCAGCCTGTCCTTTTCAGCTAACAGGCTGGAATTAGTTCCAGTTCTTGACCTAAGCGGCTGGACTGCAACTTCCTATGTGAGCTTTTGAGGGTCAACCAGGTTGGGGAGAAGGCCTCCACATTGATGTGTCAACAGATTGCACTGATCGAGATTCGTCAAAGACAGATTAAGACTATTAATTTTATTAGATCGAGTTAGAGCATGGAACTTGTTATTTCCCTCCAAAACAGGATTTATTGGATTGAGGGGCTGCGGTTTTTGAAAACGTGCAGACCTCCTAACACCAATTGGTGTCTCACCCAATGGGATAATGTTGTGTGGGAGCAAGTCTGATACAGCTTTGTGAGGGAAGTCACGTGCTGCTCGTTCACTGCTTGAGCGTTGCATGTCCTTCATGAATAATAAAAGGGCAGCTGCAACGTGTGAACGTGGAGATGGTCCTTTGTGACCGGCAGATTAAGATAATTTGTTGATAAGGAGCCTAGTTTCCTTTCAAAATCAGGAAGAGAAATCTGGTTCGACTCCGATCCGTCTACACACAGTAACATGATCACAGCCACTGATGTGAGGGTGTGAAATTTGTGGCCGCCTTGGGGCATCCGTCGTGACTCCTCCATCCTTAGAATCTGTTGACGTGCTCTCCTGTGGTGCAAACATGTCACGTGTTCGTCTGGTTAGTGTATTGACCGGCCCCTCGTTCACAATGGAGCGGGGGCTGTAACACGTGTCCTCTCTCACCTGTCTTCGCGAAAGGTGGAGGGTCTGTTCGCAGATGCCTCTGGGTCTGTCCTCTAGAGACAGGTCCTGAGGCACCCTGCTGGGATTTATTGAATAGACTAACACCCCATGAGACGTGAGGGAGGGGGATGTGCCCCCTCCCCTTTATGACGGCTGACAGGCCAGAGAGGCCCGTACTGTTGAAATTATTTGTGTTGGTGTTGTTGTTTTTTCTATAGTTAATAAAACAGGGATGTGCTGTTTTATGAGCTTTATTCATGCTTATGTACAACGACATACATTTGATGTCACTCACAGCAGGGAGAGCATGGTTTGTGCATGCAACAGAATTATCAGCCATTTGTACTTTGCTACAAATAAGGTCTGAACAAGGTGCAAACATTCCCGTTACTGCGTGGGCGGGAGGTCGTATAAAATGTAAACGTGGGCCTGATTCATCAGGCACGTTTTTTGACGGGTGTCCCGGCTTGCTAAGGAGGCCCTATGCCTGCTCGCCTGGCGTGGAACAAACCTATTTTTGCTCCATGCGTGCTCTGAGCGAGGTTGGCTCGGCGGGGTTCTTTGCAGAGGTTCTTCCTCGTATGCTGGCCGCTTCTGCAGTGGCGCACGCGTCGTTGAGCGTTGCAGAGGCTGTGCAGGTCTGCCTCAATCAGGCTCCCTGGGGGGGTGAAACTCCGACGGGGAATGCCCACCCTGAGAGCTTCAGCCTGCCTGCTCATTTGGTCCAGCTTGGTCTGGATTCGCTCCAAAGTCTGACCAAATAGCCCCTCCGTCTCTATTGAGTGGTGGAGAAAAGGCACCTTTTGTCCCTCTGGTAGATCCGTCAGCGTCATCCACAGGTGGCAGATCGCGATGACCACTTCCGCCATGCCTCTGCCTTGAGCCACAGCACAGAGAACAAAGTCTGTTGCTCTACGGGCTTCATCCAGTAAGTCGACGGCAGCTTGCTTATCCGAGGTTTCCTGCAGTTGTTGGAGTTTTTCCATAAGGTAAGCTTGCATCATCGCGGACGCGTTCATGGCGCGCGCCACGAGTCCATGAGCTCTGTAGCACTTCTCGAGAAGAGACGCTGAGGCTCTACAAGCTTTGCTGGGGAGAGTCGGTTTTGTCCCGGATGACTTGGGAGTGAAGAGTTATCCATACCATTCTGTATGCTAACCCTATGTATTCTATAATCAAATCAAGGTATTTACAACTGTTTATCACAAATGTTTATGCAATCATGTCTTATGTGCCTTAAAGTAGCTTAGACAAACATTAAGACACACTTTTAGATCTAACAAACAGAATGTTCTGATTAGGGATGAGGCAGATCCGATCCAGTATCGGTATCGGTATCCGATACCAGCATTATTTAAGTATCGGGTATCGGATCAAACCTGCCGATACTTTTCCGATCCAGCTTCAAAGAGCACTTGTGTTCAATCACAATCTGTGACTGCCCTTTTTAACATTGTGTGAGATAAACCCAATGAAGACACTCTTAAGCCTTACAATAGGGGGGTTCCCTATTGTAAGGCTTAAGAGTGTCTTCATTGGGTTTATCTCACACAATGTTAAAATGAATAGTTTGGGTGCAAAAGTTTCATTATACAGAGTCAAATACCTGAACAGTATCGGATCGGGAAAGTATCGGTATCGGTCGATACTGAGTTAATAAGTATTGGTATCGGATCGGAAGTGAGAAATGTGGATCGGTGCATCCATAGTTCTGATTCAGATAACATGCTCAGGGGACAAATGCCCTTTGTGCTTCTCTAGGCCTTCTGGGGGAGGTCAGAGCACACAGGTACACAAACAGATGAATCAAACTAAATAAGTAGTACTTATAAACCATACACATACTAGCAGACCAATTAGTGTATCTGGACATTAATTTACATTAATATCACACCCAAGACACATATAATAGTACATTTCTAAAACTTTCTTACGGANATATATATATAATTTTTTTTGTAAATACAGAAGTAAAAAAAGAAAAAGTCTGTTGGATAAAAGAAGAAGCGTTTCTACAATTTTTTAACCCATCCAGAGGGCCTAACTCTTATCCCCCCCCCGCTTTGCTGTATGTGATGTGTCACGTGACACTTTCTGATTGGGCGGTTTTTCGGCGGTGTTTAACAGATTTTTGGGCTGGAAAACCTGGATTCTATCTGGCAACACTGGCCCTAAGCCAATCAGAGGCCAGGAGAGGCACAAACTGCATCGTGATAATACCAACCTAGACAGATTTGAGCAGCATTCTTTGAAGAACCTCGCCGAGGAAAGGTCTGTCTAAAAGTGCTCACAATTCTCTGTGCACAAAGAATTGTTTATTCATGTTTTACCTCTGTTAACCTGTAACCTGTGTCAGTCAATAAATCTTCATCATTTTTACAAGAGAGACTGGTCATTGAAACCGCTGAAAAACCCCTTCACATGGTGACCCTCGACGTCTGGCCTTGTCTCTTTTTCTGATTTGGGGGTGAGACGTGACCTGCTCTTCGGCTGTCTGCAGTGGAGCTCTGTGACACGACAACATCAGGTGAGTCGACCGTGTATTACACAAAACCGACAATTTGGCCACTGTCCCAAATTCAACTGCGCACAGACGAAGTCCAGTCTCGTGATGAAGTCTGGTTCTTCAAGTTAAAGTTAATTATACGAATTTGGTTTGATCTGTCGACACAGGTTTCAGTTTGAACAGACGCTTGTTTGTGTGCGGGACGGTCCCCGCAGCTCGGTCTCGGGCCGAGCCACGTGCTCGTGGGTGGGGCGCGTGCTCGTGGTTTTTCCTTCATGTGTGTGTCGTCGTGGGTTGTTCGTGTTTCATTTGCTTATTTTTTGGGGGGTCAAACGTTGGGAGGCGTTCGCGCTTCGGCCCGTGTTCGAGTTCGTTTCCGGGTGCGCTCGCTTCGACCAGAGTGGCTGGACTCGCGGAGACGTTCTGTTGCACGTACCACGTTAGGGGAGTTCCCGGCTTCCTGTGACGTCACTGCGTGTGTGACCGCTCCGTGCCGCCTGTTTTTGGTTGTCGAGCGTCCTGTTACCCGGTCTGTCACGGGACTGACCGGAAGCCACTGGGGGAGTGGACCTCCGTGAAGCGGTGTTTCGCGGGAATACATCGCCATCACGTGGTAGGAACGTCTTCCAGATGTGCCCTGCGGCGACCTTGCTACTCGCCGTGGTGGGATTCGCACTGGAGGCGTGACCCATTGTGGTCAGAGGGGGGTGCACGCCTGTTCTTTGAATACGGCGGTGCTGATTGGTTTTTGAGTTTCGGCCGTTTTGCATGCTTTTCTCGTTTCTTTTGTTTTTTCGTGTTTCATTAATGACAAAGGGGGGAATCTTTGTACATATACGCATTTTCAGTGTTTTTAATTGTCATTAATTGTTTGTGTCGACTCAGAGAGTGTGAAGAGAGGGTGAAGTGAAGTTTTCTTTTTTCAGTGGTGAATGGTGCTGCCATGTTTTGCTTGGATGACAGGTGGTGGTGTTGCCTAACAGTGGGGCAAGTCTGATCACAGTGGTTTTTCCACAGGCTTGTCCCTGTGTTTTTCTGACACAGCTCATCTGTGAGTGTTTGTGGAATAAAACATTTTGGGTGAATGAGGTTGCTTGAAGGCAATTATGGCACACATGCAAGATAAACACGACCAGGATAAAGGAACCATTTGTGAACTATTGCTTGGAATCCAAGCGGAAATCAGATTTTTACAAACCGTAAACACGGAAAGGTGTAACAAATGGAAGGAAATATTATCACAAATTGTTGAGGAAGCAGACGGATCAACAGAAAATTTAGCTCATTTAGTCCTGACCAGAATTAAACAAAACAAACAACAGCTCAATGAAATTGGAACAGAACTGGCTCATTGTACAACATTTGCGGACTATCAAAAGTTAATTAAGAAATATAATGAACAGTTAAAACAAGTTGACATTCATGACTTTTTTTTACACCTACAGATGCAGGAAAAGAGCCACCTGCATCATGAAAGACCTCACTCACCCAGCACACTCACTCTTTGCCCCACTCCCCTCAGGACGGAGGTTGAGGAGCATCAAATGTAGAACCACTAGACTGAGGAACAGCTTCTACCCTGAGGCTGTTAGACTCATGAATAAATAAATAATAAGAATAAACACTGCAAAATATCACATCATGCTGATGCTGATCTGTTTTCTTGTTGCTGTGTTCATCTGTGACCATCTGCTCATACAGACTCATGTTCGTGCTGCTGTTTATAATGATGTTTTTCCACTACATTAGGGCTTAGTGTATTACTAGTTGATGTTTCTCTTAGTTAATTCTAGATGTTATTACTGTTTTTCTCTTGCATTTGTTGTTGGATGTAACTGGGACCCCGTGTACATAATCTCGTTTTCATCACATGTACCACATGCGGTGCAAATGACAATAAAGACTCTCTGACTCTGACTCTCTGACTCTGAACAATTATTTTTAATTACGGAAAGTGTACTGTACAGGTATTTGGAAACACAGAGAACAGTTCACCTTTAACAGATCAAAAGCAGTAGGTGGTGGGAAAAGAGCAGTCAGACGTCGCCACCTGCAGGAGGTTGAAACAAGTTGCAGGGGCTGAGATGGACTTGAGGAAGTGAGTTAGAGGGTGAGAGGATGTTGTGTCAGAAGACAGTGTACAGAAAGTTGAGAAGAAAGGAAACAGTAAGTGCAGACAGGACATGTAGGAATGTTGAGAGAAGAGCACAAGGAAGTTGGGACGAAGACAGGAATTAGGAAGTAGAGACAGAAGGCAGGAGGTAAGAGACGGAGAACATGAGGTGATGCTGGGGGAGAATGTAGGATGGGGCCCCAAAAGAGAGGGGGACACAGAAGGGATGTGGAAGTGTCAGAAGGACGGTCAGGAAGGTGAGGTGAGATAAAACATCTATCTAGAGATCTGGTGTGTTGGAGGTTCAAGTACAGCCACAGAGCAAAAAGCTTATTTTGGGGTTTTTAAGAGATTGACAATTCATCAATTAGACGAACGCGAGAGTTCTGGAAGGCAGGAGACGACGTTGCTGAGAAAGATGTGGGACAATTTTGGGTTTAGGTTAAATTGACTTTAAATTAGATGTAAAAAATTTAAAGACAGTGTAAAGTGAATTTCAATATTTTCTTAAATAAATATTATAAATGTGATAATTGTAATCTTGTAAATGAGTAAAAAGTCTCAAAATTGTAGCTCAATTAATTTTGGAGTTATAGAGCAAACTGTGTATAAACATATTTCTATTTCAGGATTTTTTAGGCGTGTTTTAAACGGGACCGCGTTTCGTCACGCGGTCCTCATTAGTATAGCCCTACCCCCTGCTGCTCCAGTCATATAAATTGTTCTTCGCATGGGTGGAGCCGTTCACTCGCGAATCGCAGATAGCATCAGATAGCAATAGCATAGATATTTTTGTTCATTGTTAGCTAGCTAATCAATTATGCCTCGTTCCTGCATCTTCCCTGGATGTTTTAATGGTCAGGGCACCTGCTACTGACCGTCTCCCTCCTCAGCCTCCGGACACCGCCGCCGCCTTTCCTGTTTCTTTTCTTTCTTTTTTTTATTGCTAAGCCTGTGCCCTACAAGTTCACAAGCTCCTTTTTTGCTAAGAAAATGCGACAGGTCCATTGCATACTTAGTTATCAACGTGATTACTCTTTATTTTAATCACCAACACAGCCCCCGCATGCGATGTGTCGGGTCGGACCGGGTGCAGCCGCGCGAGTCCGCTCATCTTCTAAACACAGAACAGCGGAGTTATGAATTATAGTTGTGTCCTCAACTTTTAAAATAAAACCAGAGTTGTTTGTGCACTAAAAACAGCGTAACTCTTGGAAAAAGGAGCAAACAGAGCAGGTTTACTGATGAACCTGTCTTCCTCCTCCACACACAGTTCAGCTCTGAGCGAGAGGGTCCTCCTACTTGCTCTGAGCTGCAGAACTGCGCTGAAACCACGCCCACGCGCTGACACGCCCCCACCGTTCCAGACCCTGGGAAAATCATGTTTTTTCCTTATATTTGAGACTTAATTTTATAAGGTAAACAATGTTTTTAATCAGTCAGATTTATATGGGTGATTAATAACACATATTTATGCCGTGTGACAAACTCAAAACACAAATTTAATTTTACTTTACACGGTCTTTAAATTAGATGTAAAAAAAAACCTTTTTTTGAACCGTTGTACAGACCAGATCCAACGAGATGTGTTTTCTGGGAGACAAATGCCGAAAGATATAACTTTTTAATTTTGGTCTAGTAATATATTGGCGTTATTATTTAGACTATTTTCTTTTTCCTTCTACAGCCTGACAGTACAGTGCGTGGAGGGGGAGCATGAGACAGGCAGACCTCTTTCTTACAGAACACATAATGTAATTTTCCATGAGCTAGGATTCACTCATATATAACACCTGCGTTTGGTGTCAGGAGATTGGGGTATCGGTTGTGGTTCAATTGAATTTGAATGCATAAAGTTGACGTCAACAAGGTTCATTGTGACTCCGTGAGCGACAGCTGACAGCCATGTTGGAAGACAAAGACAGTTAAAGGGGTAAAAAGTAAAGAACTGTCATTCAAACAACAGAATGTCCATGAACTTCCTCAGCCACAGTTCCAAGGCAGAGACTTTGACCAAAGGACTGTCCATGACACGAACGGATGTCACCATCACCAGCAAACACAACGTGAAATCAAGTGAAGTCAGGGCTTGGGGCACCCTGCAGGAGACCCAGCAACCAGAACTAGGTGGCGGGTCACTGAAGCTGACATAAGCTGAACAATGAACGAGTTCACATGATCGGAACGAGAGCACGTGAAACAGCTGTCTGGAGTCACCCATTCCAGCAATCCGTGAAGACGTCGGCTTACCATTTGAATCGGTTGAGTCGCACTTGAGCCTCAGTCTCAGGATCCAAACATAAAGTGCATTGTTTAATGATAACACATAGGACATGCCCCCGCATGTCACATAATTATTAGGTTAATACTGATTTGTGAGCTCTGTTTGCCTACTTCTCCCCATTCCTGAAGGCTCTGAAACGAAATAATAAGGCTCTCATCCTGAGGCCTAAAGCAAAATGAGATTTATGAATATTTTCACGGTGTCACCACAATTATTCGTATTAGGCTTTAAAAGTGTTGTGAAATAAAATATTTTTGTCTTTGTGTTTTCATTGCTCTTGAAGTTTTTTTTTTAAACGGTGTTCAATGACCAGTCTCTCTCTTTTGTTCTGCATGTTTGCTCAGTCGGGGAGTGTCAGAACAGCTCTAATCTATGTGTGTCTTTGGTGTGGTTTGGTGTCCAGTTGCACTGATTGGTCACTTGGTGGTCTACTAGTGTGTGTGTGATTTGTGGGTGCTCAGCATTGCTGTATATTTAGTTTTGGTCAGAGAGTAAGCTGAAACCCCCCTGAGGCCTGTTTCCCCAGAGCAGGCCCAAAGTGCATCCATTCTCTGAAACCTGCTCTATTTGATGGATCTAAAAGTGTGTAGATTTATAATGTTGTGTAAGCTACTTTAAGGCAAATAAGACATGATTGCATAAACATTTGTAAAACAGTTAATACCTGGATTATAAAACACTTGTGTATTAATTATATAATAGTGGTGTATTAGTTTCAATCAGATTAACATATAGAACTGTGTAACATATAGAACTGTGCTGAGGCTAGCCTGTATAAATAAAGGTTGAATGAATGAATGAATATTATCATTCCCTCTTAAAACGCAACTCTGTAAGCTGAGACAAGCAATGGAAATTCCTGTTTTTAAGACAGAGGCTTCTGGTAGTCGGGGAGGGACAACAGTCTCTGAAACAAAACTCCTCTTATCAGTTAGAAGCAGGCAACACCCTACAAGAAAACAAAGCAGAACTTCTCTTATTGGTTGAGAGCAGAAAACACCCCACAGAAGAGTATAAAAGTATAAGTTTCCCTCCTCCATCAGACAACGCAGAAGCAAGCCACAAGGGAGCAAAACTCTCAGGTTGTATGTCTCCATTGAATGCGCATTCAATGTCTTTTCCTCTCTTTCTTACTTCTTTCTCCCTATCTCACTCTCTCATTCTCTGTCCACAATTTGTAATATAATGGCTTTTTGAAATAGAACAAATGTATTCTGTGACTTTTAACCTTATGATTAATTAAACTGGTTTGGAACTTTAAGTGAGCGTTTGTCGTATGTTAAGCGTACCTCCTTCTTTGATCCAAAGTGAACCAAACAACGAACTTGGGGCTTAACGCCAACAATTTGGAGGTTCCACCGAGATGGTTGCACGCGCGGACAGGAAGGGACGAGCGGGAGTCCAGAACACTGACTACTGACCGGTCACCTCAACAAAAAAAGGTAAGCAGATTCCTGTTTAAACGAAATCTGTGATTGGAAATTTTATAGGCTAAATTTATTCAGTGTGTTGGACTCCAGTAAAAAAAAGAAATAAAACGAGTAGGTGTTCATACCCGTTAGTAAAAGTAAAATAACAATACCCAAGTCCTAGGTAAAAACACGCAGTGGTCGCGCCTCCCAAATGCCGATGGACGTTTGGAACAGAGGGGTCGGGGTTTTAGAATAAATAAATAATTTATTCGCCGCTGACCCTGTAACTCTGAGACCAAGTTTAAACTGTAATCTTGCTAGGTTAGTGGCTAGCTTAAAACAGTGACAATTTAGACTTACTTATAATTTGAGACTAAATAAGTAAAGTGCGGGACTGGGGTGAGAGTTTGAAGGAAACGCGCTGACCTACGCTGATAAAATAATCCGATAAGAGTTCCAAACCTGGACCAGTTAAATAAAATAGAATAAATTAGTCACAGAATACTAAATCTTTTTCATGTTCTAAATTAATGAGGTTTCTGGCATTGTGAGGAGCCAACACACGATAAAAAAAAAAAATTATTATTAATAAAATAAATATATTTTTTATTGCTGAAGTTTTTTCTGGAGTCAGAGTCTCGCGTGAAAGTTGGAGCTGGTCTGTTTTATATGTTGTTTGTCCTGTGAGTTATAAGGCCAGTGTGAGCTGGTCAGTCTTATGTGTTGTAAGTCTTGTTGAATTATAAGGCCAGCGTGTGTGTGTGTAAGAGGAAGAAAGAAAAAAAGAGTTCCGGCTGAGTCCTGGTTCCTGTGACAATAAAGATAATAGCTGTATGATGTCTGCATGTTTTACTGTGAGAATGAGCAAAGACATAAAATCTGAAATGAGGAGATAATATTTTATCAGTTATGTATAGAGCTCAAAATAATGCATTACCTTTAAATATCCAAATGCACTTTGTTAAAAGACAAAGTTGTTATAGTCTTAAGGGGACAGAGTTGTTTGTAAAAGCACAATTCAAAAACAGAGGGAGGAAAATAATAACTACTGTATTTTTTAGCCTGTATGACATATTTATGGATTGTTTTTTCTTCTTAAACTTTTCACAAGCTATCTGAAGATTAAATATGAAACAAACATTGAGGCGCTGAGGTTAGAACAAAGTTTTATTTAAATACAGCAGTTTAATAGAGTAACAAAAGTAGTCTTCACTTCCTCAGTAGTTGGTGCTGGGTTTCCTGAAACACAAAATAAACATTACATTAAAATAGTTTACACTTCTCCATTTTAACAGGATTAAATAATTTTCTACAGCGTGAATGTGGGTGAAATAAAAAATAGAACTTCCGCTCAGCTCTGATCGAGGGTCTGGTTTTAACCAGGCTAGAAGGCCTCAGGACTGTAGTTTTTTGAATAAACAAATAAAATATTTGCGGACAGTTTGAGACAAATTGATTAGCGCTGAATGAACCTTCACAGTTGGAAGGATTGATCAAAAAGGATTATGACATTCTATCTCAATAATTTTAGGCTATAACACTTAACCAAACGGGAAAGTTGGAAATTGCAGTGAACCTCCCGTTAGCATAGCATAGGCTATGTAGGGATATAGCACCCTCATGTCCATATGGGATGTGGGCCTCTCCACATCTCTCTGAAACTCTCAGTGCTACACCTTCTTGAAGCTCTCAAGGAGACAAATGGACACTATATTTTGTAACAATTATTATGAATTAATGGACACTAATTAATCAGATTGAACTTTCTTTTTAATGTGTGTTAATTCAGAATTGATCAACAGTATATTTTTGTCATTTAATGATGATTTTACTAAGCTGGTATATTTTAAATATGCCAAAGTTAAGAGAACATCTCAGAATGATCTTGCTCTAAACTGTCTGCTCTGTGCAGAATAACTGTCTTAAAGTTGACTGAACAATCCGTCGTATTTGTTTTGAAGTGTTTTTGGAGCGAAGGAAAAGTTCCAGACATAATTTGCTTTCTGTCTCCCGTCCTTTCTAAAAACAATGAATCTGTTCTCAAAACAAATTACATGACTTGTTCACATGCACCTGCATACTCTGACGTATGTGTTCTGTGTATTGTCTACCCTATCATCTGTCACTCAAACTCACTCACTTGCAAAGTCACACCCTCTCTAGGGGTACGACAACCAATCAGCAGGAAGTATGTGACTAAGTCACACCCCCTTCTTAAAGGGCACTTCCTGCATTTTTGCCTTCAGTGCTTGGAGAGAACTAACTCGCAACTGGCTTCTCTCCTCTGGGAAAGCTGGAGACGTTCCGGTCATATGTCAATTAGACCCACGTTTCAGTTGGAATCATAGTAAAGCCTTACTGTGATCCTTTCACTCATTTCTGAAAGAATTTGTTTTCTGAAGTTTATTTTGAAAATCCGTCAGTGCGATTGGGGCCTGTTCCTGCCGGTGAAAGCGTGCTCCCGCTCGTCTGATCCAGATATACACGCACGAAGTCATCTGGACGTTCACTGGACAACACAGTCCGTTAGCGTCCAAAACTTCTCAGCCCTCACCTCCTAGACATCTCGTCACCAGGTAAAGAGGCTTGTTTGTATGCTGCACGTGTCGGAAGTACAGCTGGACCTGTATGGGAAAGGCATGCCACCCTGGTTGTTTCAAAATAATCAACTCCAGTTAACTTAGCTTTCAATCTTCATCTTCTTCCTCCTATTTCTTAATTTTCATAAGCTATTAATCTGTCAAGTAATGTGCCAACAGTTTAAGTTTCTAACTGTCTGTTTGTTTTAATTTGAATTCTTGTCAACGTAGTTATTAAATCAGAGCTAATATCGATACAAATGTTTAATGTAATTTTTGTGATAGTTTCAATAAAAGGTCTATTTTCTGGTAGACCAACATAAGTTGAAGTCTCTTGTGAAATTACATTTCTGGCTAATCACATCACAGATTTATTGATTTATTCTGAAAAAGTTGAGACCCCGTGAATTGGTGGCATGTTTGTGCAGATAAAAGTCTGCTCAGACCTGCGCATCTAAAACTATAGGTAAGTCAGTAAACTGACCTCGTAAGTGTTTAATTACACAAACGCCCTATAGATTTCTTTACATATTGGTGGCCGCGTACGGTCTTCTGAAAGATTAAATTGTTAAGTTGTTTTTGTAGCTTATTGTTACGATATTGTTGGCATAGTTCTGTATCCTGTTGTGGACAAAAGTCCGTTCCACGCTTTTGTTCGACCGACCACAGGTCCGTGAACACACCGCTCGAATGGCGCATCACACGTGGGTGGCGTTAGGTTTGGAAGACACATTTCCCATGAACACTTGGGTTTTAGAACTACAGTTCTGTCTTCGCTGTGATTGGTCGATTACGCTGTATGTGTTGACGCTTGGGGGGTGAGGAGCTCACATCCTCGTCAACTTTCACTTCGGCTGTTTGTCCCAGACAAGTTTCCATGCTTGTTTGTCCATTACTGTCATTGAAAAGACTGTTTAAACGCGGTGTTTTTGTGATTTTAATGGGTGGATTGAGTCAGTTGTTCTAAAACTGCCGATCGCCATGTGACCAGATCACGTGACACCGGGAGTTGCAACTGTTTTATGAGGACCGACCTTATTTCTTTTAAACGCAGTTTAAAAGGTTTCACAGTTCAACCGATTTTGCTCACATGATTTCGTTTTTGTGAGCCTGGGGCTCTAAAGCTGTATCACGTAACGCTCTGTCTCTGATTGATGCTTTTCATCCGTGTTAGATGTATGTGGGCTAAAAGCTGCAGCTTCGCTCACGGGTGATAACAGCGCTTCTATAGCGGTCGGATAGAGAAATTACAGTCGCTGTGATAAACTCATTTCCAACGCTGTGGCCCCATCTGCTGGTTACTTTAGAAGACGCAGTCTTCCTGTAATTTGTACGTGTTGAATGTTCCTGTTTTAAACGGGAAACATTTTGAAATATTGTACTCACAGCATCCTTTTGATTTGATTTTCGCAGAAAATCAAATGTTAATGGCAGAACAGTTACACAGATTTAATACAGACATGTCCGCTTTTTGATAAAACTTGACACTTTTATCATCAATTCTGTGCATAAACGCTGTCTGTCCCTGTTTTTTTAAACTGCAAGTTTAAAATAACACACAGGAGGCATCTTTTGTCTTGGTTTTCACAAAAAATCAAACAAAAACTAGCCGACCTTGATGGTCGTCTCATGGGTTGACAATTTAATAATAATCACTGATTTTTGTTAAATTTCACATCTTGGATGTTACTGAGCAGCTGCACACAGGCCCTCCTGTTTATTTTAGATACAAGTTTATTTAGAATAACAGGCTGGTAGGCCTTGCTCTCTACGGTGGCTTCATTTAATTTGTGTTTCACAAATTTCCAGATAAGATGGAGGCCTCTGCACATGAGGCTCCTGATACCACGACGGCCGATTTTGTTTGACCTTGTCACAGGTCGACAAATTAATAAAATTCGCTGATTTTTATTTGACCTCACATCTTGGACTCCATGTTGACTGCTGCAGGCGTCACATGGTAAGACTGCACACTGTGAGATAAGGCCATTTTACTTGATTTTTCACAGAAAATCAGTACAAAGATGGACGTTCAAACAGGTGCATCTACAAATTGTGGGCTTGTTTCATCATTTCATAGGTGCTTAGCTGCTAAGAACGTCCTACAGGAACCAGGTGAACATCCCCTGGTGTTTTACGACAGGCTCCTCTCTGCTTACACAAGGGATAAAACTGTCCCTGGAATTAAGGAAGATTACCTGTTTAAAAGTCGTTTCACTTTGAATCTAATACCTTTCATAATGAATTGTGTTTGCTTCAATGTTAATTGCAAAGAGAGTACCATGGCAGAAATTAAACAATGTGCTGTGGAATTTTTTGACATGCTCGAACAGCGAAAAACACCCTCAGTGGTGTGCCCAGGTCAAAAGGTCACGTCCCACTCGCAGGAAGTAGAAGAGGTTTCCTCTCCTTCAGAGTGCGAGAGTGAACAGGTTTTTCTGGATAAACAACAGTTCAGTTCCACAAGCTGGAACAGTGACTCAGGTCGGTTCACAGGAAGTTCTGCTGCCCCTGCCCCTCAGGTTGAATACCCTAAGCTGAGCAGAGAACCACACAAGGTAGGTGTTCGCTCTCTGGATGAACCCAGATGGTTCGGATCGAACCAAAAGAGTTCTCTCATGGATCTCACAGTAGGTGAAATTTGAAGGAGGTTGCATGGGAACCGTGAACCATTGAAAAATGGTCTGTCCCAACATGTACCCACGAGAAGCGGCCCTCCTGCCCCTGCCCCTCGAACTGCACAGTTTGAGACATGCAATGAGTCACACATGCTCCAGATTATGGAAACGGCGCCTCCGCGCGTGGACGTGACTGAGGTTGTGAGTTGTTTGTCAAATGATTTGAATGTTACAGTGGTTGACCAAGCTGACACAACGTGTGACGTTGTCCTTGATGATAACACAAACAACGTTGTTCATCCTGATGAAGCGACGCGCAGCACTGCCTTTTGCAACAACTCAGTGCACACAGTTGACAACAACAACGTCAACACTGACATAAATGCTGACAGCAAACAAATTGCTGAAAATCCACATCCTGAAGGTCATGAGGCAGACAGCCATCATGATGCTGACAGCGACGACGATTACACAGACAGAGTCACACGTACACAGAAACGTGTGGAAAAACCTGAATGGTTTCTGTGTAACTTTATAAAAAGGGGAATAGCTAAGAGAGCTTACCTGCCACTCACATTGGAAGGGGTCCTCGCGCAAGAAGCACTCCTGGTTTGCGGCTCAGACGTGTCTATCATGTCAGCCAAACTGTTTGAGGAGCTAAGGACCGCCGCTAACGATGTTGACAGGCAAATACCCTTTGTGAAAGACACTTATGGTGAGCAACAGGGCCTCGCAAAGACGAGAACAACCCTAATAGCCATGGTTCACATGCAGATTGGCGAAATGTCACTATACCACCCGGTATATGTGTCTGAACTTGACTCACTCCAGACTCCATTTGTGGTTGGCCAAGATTTTATAAATCGCTTTGAAGCGATTATAAATTATGGCAATCAGACAATGTGGGCCACAGTGAGCAGTCCACTGCCAATCGTGGTACCTCCTCAAGGTCAGGACACTGACTGTCTAACAACAGGTACCGCTGAGGTCACATGGGATTCCCCAACCGAGACCACAGACCCGGTAAGTGAACCTTCAACTACAGGTGAGACAGAGGAGACTCAACAGTTGGACCAGACTCTGGCCCAACACGAGAACCTCCTCTGCGAGCTGACACCTTCAGCACTCACTGAGCACTACCTACCACCGGTAGAAGAAGGTGTGGAGATCCAAGAGTCCCACACCGATGACGCTGTACTGTCCTATGGGACGGGTAATTCGGCATACGGCCAAGATTGCAGTGAAGTCTTGGTTCAAGGACATCTGAGTCCAGAAAGTGACAGTCTACAACACGCTGACAGTCACTTGGACTCCATTGTTACAGATTTTGCGGACCCCTCCTCAAACAAAAGGGGGGCATACTCTCACTTCCTACCACAGGTAGAGGAAGGTGTGGAGATCCGAGGGTCCCACACCGAGGACGTTGTACTGTCCTCTGGGACAGATAATTCAGCCATCAGCCAAGCTTTCGATGAAACCTTGGTTCAAGAGCTTTTGAATCTGGAACTACTCAGCGATGACATAGTTCTGACAGACTCAAAGAACACCTCTTCATTCATGAAGTGGAAAGACATACATCACAACGACAGAGACGCGCCTGCGACGGCGCCAACAGTTGTGACACTCCTGAATTACGCAGAAAGAGGTAAACGTACAGAGGTACGTTGGCCGAGACATATAAGGTTCCTGTACAAGGTTCCCCATAAACTGCGCGAACAGCTTAACACTAGGACTACCAAACATATGTACTTGTAAATATTTTACATATAGCTCCCATGGGAGACTGTAAAATGACAGATTGAGGAATTTGCATTCCATTAGGTGTGTGTGACCCCCTGGGGCTGGAGTCTTTTGTGTGCTCAAAACATCCCCCCAGTAGCAAAAACAAAACATCTCCCCATATTCCAACAACAACATTCCTTCTGCAGGTTGAAAGTGCAGCTTTTTACAACACAGAGCAAACTTTTGGAGATGTTGATGACTCTTTGCAAATGTCAACGCTAGAAACTTCAGTTTATTTTATAGATATACGTTTTATACTTTTTATACTACTATGCAAAAACTCAGGACAGTATTACACTTTTATTATTTCATTTTATGCTTATGTTCATTGGGTGTTTGGTGTTTTAGGGGTGTTTGGTGTTTCAGTGTTGGTGTAAATTTTCATACTTTTATACTATTATGAAAAAACTCAGGACAGTGTTACTATTTTACTATTTTATGCTTATGTTTATTAAATGTTTTAGTGTTTAGTGTTTAGATGGTTACTGTTGCACCGAGGGACTGAGAGAAACGCAATTTCGGTCCTGTGTATGTCCTGTACATATTGCAGTTCTGACAATAAAGTTGACTTTGACTTTGACTGCCTCTAAGCGAGCAGGTCCCCGGTTCAAATCCTGGTCCGGGGGCCTTTCTGGGTGGAGTTTGCATGTTCTCTCCGTGCATGCGTGGGTTTTCTCCGGGTGCTCCGGTTTCCTCCCACAGTCCAAAAACATGCATGTTAGGCTGATTGTTAACTCTAAATTGACCCTAGGTGTGAGTGAGACAGGTCCCTCTTGTAAATGAGTCCCCGTGGCTCAACGAGTCCAGCCTGTATAAATAAAGGTTGAATGAATGAATGAACAAACTGATATGGAGAGAACACAAATTCTGTAAGAATAAAAATACTAAATATCACCTATTCCACGGTCAAGGCGGGATTGCATTGGTCACTTTTATCTGAAGGCGGCGGGATTGTACAGGTGGTCCCCGACTTACGAGGACATCGACTTACAGGCCTTCGGCCTGGAAACCCTGCTATGGACAGTGTCGGTTCATAAGTTTCTCCGCGGAGACACATGCTCTCAGCCCTTTGTTATTTAATATATTCATAGAAACTCTGGCAGTGGGGATCAGGGCGAATAAGGACATTAAAGGGGTATACATGGATCAACAAGAACACAAACTGCTTCTTTACGCAGACGATATTTTAGCACTCATCTCTCATCCACTTACATCCTTGCCATACATGATGGACACCATACAGTCATTTTCAGAGGTGTCAGGATACACAGTGAATTGGACTAAGTCAGAGGCCATGCCATTATCAGCTTTATGTCACTCAAATATGGTGGAAAATTTTAAATTTAAATGGACGCCTAAAGGTATGAAATACCTGGGTATTAGACTTAGTAGAGAGCTGGAAGAATTACCTTCATTAAACTTTAATCCGGTTTTATCAAAAATTAAAACAAATTTTGAAAAGTGGGAAAAGATTAATTTAACTTTGTGGGGTAAGATTAATGTTATTAAAATGATCACCACACCTCAGTTTAATTACTTGTTAATGATGCTGCCCGTTACAATCCCGCCAGACATTTTTAAAAGGTATGAAAACTTGATTAAGTCTTTCCTGTGGGGAGATAAAAGAGCAAGAATTAAATTAGATAAATTGTATGCCCCTAGAGAAAAGGGTGGTCTAGGACTTCCAAATTCAAGGCTTTACTATTTGTCATTTGAAATGGTTAAATTAGTTAAACACTGTGTTGGCGTATGATTCTTATCTGCCCCAGAATTCGTTATTTGGTTCACTTTGGATCAGAAAGGAAAAATACGCTGAAAATACGACAAACACTCATAATTTAAAGTTCCAAAAGATCAGTTTAATTAATCATAAGTTTAAAAAAGAGTCACAGAATACATTTGTTCCATTCCTAACATCATTACATTTTTCTTTTAAACGTGGACAGTGAGAGAAAAAGAGAGAGAGAGAGGAGGGGGGAGAGAGGGGGACAGGGAGAACATACAACCTGATCCGTGGGCTTACTTCTGCCCTGCTGTTGGAGGATCGAAACTTTTTATACCCTTCTGTGGGGGTTTTGTTTCAGAGACTGTTGTCCCCCCTTTATTGCCAGAAGACAGGAAATACCATTTGCTTTTTTCAGTCTGCAGGACCCTTTTTTCAAACTCACATGAGAGCTGACGGGGGGAAGTGTGGCTTTAACAGCACCCAGAACAAAGAGGCCAGTGTCTTCTTGCCAGTCATAAATCTGTGAAGTCATAAAACTGACAGAGAGGCACCCAAGCCCCTCTGCCATAAACCACTCAGAGACCCACTTTCAAGCATTCCTTCAGTACCACCTCACATGAGTAGGGGCCTACATGCTCACATCCTGTCTCCTCTCAGGAAACCTTTACCATTCTATAAGAGAAACTAATTTTGAACGCCGTGTAAAGACTCCTTCAAAATAAATGTAAAACACGAAGACAAATATATTTTTATTTCACAACAATCCCCCTTTGGACCTCATTCTGCTGAGGTCCATCCCAAAAGAAATAAAATCACACACCTAATAACGTAGCTAAACGCATATATTCACAATATTTAATCCGTTTTTTCAAAATCCTCCAAGTTATAGTTTTTTAACAAAAACAGTTGTCTCCCTTGAACACACAAAAATAGAGAAAGAACACAAGATTTATATCATCATCACAGAAACATTAATATACTTTTTACACGTACTCAGGGGCATTCCCCTTGGGTGCTCGGGAATGTCCTCCTATGTTCCCGAGTTTTCTTCGTGTAATGTGAGACTCTAATATGTAGTGTTTTTATCGTTTTAGGTGTCTGTTCTATGTGTGCATGTTCCAGTACCGAGTGGCCCCATTGAACAGAGTCCTTCTGAGCCTCGCACGCAACTTACTCGGCTACTTTCGTCTACCAAGGCACAAGAGTTCGAATGCGAGCTCCTCTTGTTGTCCAGCCCAATCCTTTAGCTCCTTCCTGGTTCACGGGCTGGAGCACACTGAACCGTGTGGATCCCCTGGCATTGACACGCACTGCCTGTGGTGTGCGTTCAGCGACCCCACACGGGTCCGTACTTGACCAGGGCTGTCTGGTCTTGCCTCCCCTGGACTCCGTTGAGAAAACTCCCTCAGCTGGAGCATTTCCAGGAACCACCTATCATAAACAGAATGTGCCACAGCAAACAACACCCAATCAATTATAAATCAGTAGTACAAAGAATGAATCATGCATGTTAGTTGGTTTGGAAGAGGCTTAATCTTCATTAGGGTTAATTATGAGTAGTTTTAAGGCGGTTCATACTTACAAAAAATACTGTACCTTTTCACTCAGCTTATAGCAGAAATTACACACATAACAATAACATCACAAGCGGCGGCAGAGCATAATTAAAAAATAACATAGCAAGCGGCGGCAGAGCATAATTCACAAAACATTGTACACCTGTGGTTCTATACACCTTTTTCCTGAGTCAATAAGTCACATGTCGTCTAGTCAAGTCAATTGCTATAAATCTACAGAACCATCATATTTCTAAACATCCTCTGATCAGGTCCACTTCAGGTTTGAGTGGTTTGAGCCTGCATGCCAGGAAACACTTCCAAGGGGCGTCCCCCATCCTGCTTCACACACACTTTCACAGAGGAAAAAAAACAGTGTTGTTAATTGCTCATTTGAAATATGCTTGCATCAATACTCCTTCCTCCATGACATGATTAAAAAACGTTCAAGACCGATGCCGCCTCAATATCAACGCAAGTGAACTTTGTTTATAACGCAAATTTATCGGTTATCCTTAATTAGTTATTTCTAGGAACATTTTCCGGCCTAGTTGTTTCTAGGAAACATTTACAATCTAGTTATTTCTAGGGACCAATTTCAACCTCTCTATTTTTAGAAACATCTGTCAGCCCCTTAACCCCCTTTTGAAACAAAACTTTACCTTGTTTCAATTATGCCAAAGTTATTTGGTTAATAAATTGGAAATTGTGTCTAAATTTAATTTACCATCCTTTAACCTAAGCACTAGTGTCAGATGTTTCCTAAACCTCAGCCTATTGCCACCACTAATTTGGTTTTCACAACCATATAGCTAACTATAATCTACGATATCATCTCATTTTCTTTAAAATTATAATCATTTACCAAAATGTACCCCTTGTGACACATCAGAATCCCAACATGCACTCCGCCAAGGACAACTGCAAAAACAAAAATATAAAAGTTAACTCGTTTTGGGGTCAGGAGCTAGGATCATTTCCCTTGCTCCCCTTCAGCTTCACCACAGAGTTACAGGAACCAGAAGAAGCAAGTCGTCAGATCCACCTGAGCACAGTATAACTAAAAATCATGAAGCCTGCGCTAGCAGGCCCAAATGTGCCTATGTGTTTCATTAAAAATTTATCATAGCAACTGTAGTTTTGATCCCGGCTGCTAAGATCAACGACAGATCCTCACAGATCAATATGGGTGCGGCCTTTGCTGGTGTGAGTGACTTCAGGACCATTTGTTCTCTTGTCTGTTTGGAGAACGTGTTCAGCTTTCTCTTGTTCCAGCCCCCAGTGAGACGTTCACTGGGTTCTGATTCTCGTCCGGACCCCCCAAATCCGGACCGTATATCCTGGCCATTTGTGTCTGATGACCATGTTTTGACAGTTCTTTGAGAAAGTCTTTGCCTCTGCTCGGCTGAAAGTTTTTGTGGACAGTCTTTTGTTCTTTCGGTGCCTTTGTTGTTTTCAGTCGTTCCTTGCGTATGCCCCTCAAAGTTCTTGAGCAAGGTTGCATATGAGTTTGTTCTTCCCAGTGAAGTCACAGTGAGTCAGTTTCTGGACACACCTTCATATTAAATCTGATCCGATCTGATCAATAACCACAGTAGCTGAGATTCAAAAGTCAGATGCTGCATGTGTTTTGACAGAGGCCTATCTTAATGCATATTTACCATTATGTGTTCTGTATAGATGAGGTGGGATTCATAAGACTCACTCTTGTTCCATCAACATTGTTCAATGAGGCTATTTAAAAAATTAAAAAATTAAAAAATCATTAACAGACCAGGATCAAATTAATTTTCTGTTAACAATCTTTATTATGGAACCTTCGACGGAGGCATCTTTTAATCTGATCTGCACAACAGATCCAAAACATTAGTTTACCTAAAAGTGAAATAATCAATTTAACCCTGAAATCAAAAAATACTGTAGCCTACTTTTATTTTAGAAAATATAATTTACGGTCTTCTAAGACCCCCTTGCTAGTATACAGTCTATGATAATTAGCAAATTCCTTGAGCCTTCTAAGATCTGCCTTCTTGTTGGATTTATTTATGCATCGTGTGTATTTTCATGCCCTCCTAAATTGTCAATTTGAAATTATTAAGCTCAGTGGCTCATTTATTCAAAGTAAAATGTGGGCTCTTTCATTTTGGCCTGTTGTTCCAGGTATATAACTATTAGTCCAGGGGTGTCAAACTCATTTTGATCTGGGGGCCGCATACAGCTTAATCTGATCTCAAGGGGGTCAGACCAGAATACTCATTCCAAAAGTCCACTTTTGTCTTTGTATTAGTGCAAAGAATAAAGAAATTATAAAAATATTAACATTAAATTAATTGTCCTTTTACATTTTTACTCAGTTTAACATTTAAGTGCATTACATATTAAAGAACTGATCAGTGATTGCACGTTTTAAAACATTTATTCAACAAACTGTTTTGTTAAATACCCTGATGCATGCTCAATAATCCAGGTAGAGAAATCTAAAAAAGCTAAATCTGGGCTTCTGGACATACAAAAAAAACAGTTCTGTTAAAACCCTTTCCTGCATGTTAAAAGTGCATCAAAATTTAGAAATGAATGAATTTTAAATCCATTTTCCACATCTAGGAAGCAACTGTGAACCCATGAATTGAGCTTCGAGCGTAGCTGTTTTATTACTGCAGATTTTTAAGAAAATAGCGTTTATTTTTATTCTTTATTTTTTTATAATTCACATTCATCTGCGGGCCGACTAAAACCCCCTGGCGGGCCGGATGCGGCCCGCGGGCCGGGTCTTTGTCACCCCTTAGTCGATTTTTAAAGTCCAACTCTCCACTTATTATAAATTGAGATTCCATTTATGTCCCCAATAGATTAAAATTAAAGATGTATTTATTTAAGACCTGTCTGTGAGGGCTAC
>JBBPBX010032624.1:0-33761 GCA_038048925.1 Garcialebias charrua
ACAGTTAAAAACAGAATGTTCTGTTCAGTTAAAAACAGAATATATTCTATTCTATTCATCCATTGCCAAATAATTTAAGGCGCCAGTGATTCCACAGACTTGAATAGAACCTAACCGAGCTCTGTACGGGGTTGGTCAGAGTATAGATGATGCTATTTGTAGAGTTTGTTAGCCTACACATACATCTGTACATAAGTTACGAAGCACAGCTGCACAAGTTGGTACATTGGCATTTACAAACATCTGACTGGAACTACTCCATCGCGGCACCTTAAGCAGCATCCTCATGCCATCATTGTATGTCACCTGTAGTTTATGCATACTGCTCTTTCTGTAATGCCGCCACAGGTGTGCAGTATACATTGGGGTACAATATGCTTTGAAGAGTGCAGTTTTTACAGACACTGAGCACATAGAGAATCTCCGAAGAAGCATATTAGCTTGTACATATTGCATACAACGCTGCCTGTAAATGTCCCTGTCATCAGACAGGTTAGCGGTTATGTAATGTCCCAAGTATTTCACCTCCTCACTGACTTGGAGGATGTTGCCAGACAGAGTGAAGTCAGGGAAAGATAATTTTATGTGTTCATTATCTTACTTTGAATGATAAAAATATAACGAGTCACTATTGTCGTTTAGAAAGTGTTTATATTGGAACTAATGCTTGTTCACACACAGTTAGAACAGCTCACCTGTTCCTTCATACTGACAGGAACAATCCCCTCATCACTCCTGACTCTGATTCTGACACTAAATCCCATTTTAAAAATATTGTAGTCATGAAAACAAATCTCCCCTTTTTGCAAAGCCTTATGATCAATTCAGGCCAGTTTCATTAAAGAGATGAATCATCTAACATCTCAGGCCACTTTTCATATAGAGCAGGTCTTCACCAGACTCATATAATATTATTTAAATGATTTAACAGTAAGTTATGTCACAATGCCACACACCACAAAATTCATTGACTTGATAATTAACTTGAACAGTGTTTTGCAGCAAAGTTCCAACATCATAATGTCTCACCTGTTTGATCTCTCTCATTTACAAACTGCACCTGTTTGAGTGAAACGTGTCAATGTTTGTACATTTAGCTGCGTCTGTTTCCAGAGTCTTTCTCACTCTTCTCTTCTTTGCACCACCCTCCTTTTTCTCCCTTCCATCTTTCCACTGACCACACTTATGATCACCTCTGGGCACGTAACAAAAACGAAACTAAAAGTGGAGGCGGGACGGCCCCCGCAGCTGCAGCGGTGATAAACTGAGGACATGGGAATAAATGAAGGGCGGGGCGGCCCAGGAGCAGCGCGGTAGTGGTGCTCTGTGTTATATGTTGTTAAAAAAATGTTGTAAAAGAATAAAATAAAATAAAAAAGCGAGGAGCTGTGTCTCCTCTTCTTCTCCTTTTATGTTTTTCCTAAACTGCTCAATGTTATACCGCACCCTGCTGGAGGCCGCCCTGGGCGACCGCCCAGTTCGCCCATAGGAGGAATCGCCACTGACGTCTGTGTTGGTTTATGCCATGAACATAGCAGATGTAAAGCTATTTAATATTTTTTCAATTAATTTATTCATTCATTCATTTAAAAGAGACAAAATTAAACAAATTCATCAAAAAGAAAACATTGAATGAAAAGAGTGCAGAAAGAAGAAAACAATCTTATATCACCCCATTATTTAAAAGGATATGTAAAATAACTTTAAACAAACAATCACTTAACTCC
Source organism: Garcialebias charrua (assembly GCA_038048925.1). Lineage (NCBI taxonomy): Eukaryota > Metazoa > Chordata > Actinopteri > Cyprinodontiformes > Rivulidae > Garcialebias > Garcialebias charrua. Next base: position 1,728 of record JBBPBX010032624.1, read on the forward strand.
ATATCTGTAAAATTAACTGAGTTATAATCATTTTTGAGTTGGTTATTTCAGTTACCTGCTGCAACCATCTTCAATTCAATTGTATCCAAAAGTTAATCATCAGTAAAGAAACATCAGTTTATTATTTCTTGAAAGATTTTTCAAAATCTGTCCAGCGGGTCATGAGATATTTTGCTAACAGACCGACACCATTGATTCCAAATAAATAACGTTATAATTTTAAAGAAAGATCTTATGCATTCTAATAGTCCTTTGAATGTGCTTTGGGAATGAATCTCAGTTACTACCACACCAAAATGTATCTCAATTTTTTTGTCAAATTAACTGAGTTGTAGTCAATTTTGTGTTGGTTAAGTTCAGTTAGCTGTGGCAGCCATCTTGAATTGGATGTACTTTAAAAGTCAACCAGTCGTAGAGAGCCATTTAGTGATTTTTTTCTTGAAAGTTTAATCAAAATCTGTTGAGTTGTTCATAAGATATTTTGCTAACAGACAGATGCAGAATACAAACATAATTGTTGACTTTAGGAAGCATGCGATGAAAAAGAGACTGGGTGAAAGTAACTACTTAAAATCTAAAAAAGCTAAGTCTGGTCCTTTGGACATTCAAAGAAAAAAAGAAAAAAATTGTAGAAACGTTTCGTCTTTCGTCCAAAAGACTTCCTCAGTCTGAACTGCTGTATTCAGCTCAGTCTTATAAATAGCACCCTCTCACAGTGGATCGACCAGTTGGCTGATGACAGCCTGAAACCAGCTGCTCACATGATCAAGGAGGACCATCAGCCTAACGACGGATTGTTAGCACCCTGATGGTTGTTTGCTATTCACAGAGGGCTGAGTGATACTAGCAATAACAGCATTGTAAGAGGGGGACAGTTGAACCCGGAGGCCTCCACCCCTGTTTAATGATGGACGGTTTCTTTTCACAAAGATGGCCTCCTTTACTCCTCTCTCAAACCATTGTTCCTCTCTATCAAGGATGTGAACATCTTCATCCCTGAAAGAGTGACCGCTGGCCTGGAGATGAGTGTAGACCGCAGAGTCCTGACCTGATGATGTTGATCTTCTGTGCTGGGCCATCCTTTTGGCCAGTGGCTGTTTAGTTTCCCCGATATAAGACTGATCACAGCCCTCCTGACACTGAACAGCATACACAATATTACTCTGTTTGTGCCGGGGGACTGGATCTTTGGGATGAACCAGTCTTTGCCGTAATGTATTTTGGGGTTTAAAAGCCACTGGGACGTTGTGTTTAGAAAATAAACGTCTCAATGTCTCTGAAACTCCTGCAACATATGGAATGACCACTGGTCTGGGTCTGGGTTCCTTCTTTTCACCTGATGGCTGGCTGGAGTCCTGTTTGGGTTTCTTCTCTGCTTTCAGGAAGGCCCAGTTAGGATATCCACATTTCTCTAGAGCCTGTTTTGTGTGTGATTTCTCCTTCTGTCTGGCTGCTGAGTTAGTGGGGACGCTGTCTGCTCTGTGGTACAGAGTCCTGATGACTCCTAATTTGTGCTCCAGAGGGTGATGGGAGTCAAACTGCAAATACTGGTCTGTGTGAGTGGGTTTGCGGTACACTTCAGTTTGCAAATTTATTCTATCAGAAACTGATACCTCACAGTCCAAGAAAGCCAACCTGCCATTTTTTACATCCTCTTGTGTGAAGTCCTTACGACTGAGCTGAATACAGCAGCTCAGACTGAGGAAGTCTTTCGGACGAAAGACGAAACGTTTCTACAATTTTTTGCTTTGTTTTGTTTTATTTTTTGAATGTCCAGAGGACCAGACTTAGCTTTTTTAGATTCTCGTGTGAACTTGATATATTTGTCCACAGAGTTGATGTGATCAAAAGTCAAAGTCAAAGTCAACTTTATTGTCAAAACTGCAATATGTACAGGACATAAACAGGATTGAAATTTAATTTCTCTCAGTCCCTCGGTGCAACAGTAAACATTTAAACACTAAAACACTAAAACATTTAATAAACATAAGCATAAAATGAAATAATAAAAGTGTAATACTGTCCTAAGTTTTTTCATAGTAGTTTTTGCGTAGTAGTATAAAAGTATGAAAAGTTACACCAACACTAAAACACTAAACATTTAATAAACATAGGCATAAAATGAAATAATAAAAAGTGTAATACTGTCCTGAGATTTTTGCATAGTAGTATAAAAGTGTAAAAAGTACATCTATAAAATAAAATGAAGGTTCTGACATTGACATTTGTAATATAGTGTCAGAGCAACATATGAAGTTTATGTACACAGTATATGTATGAGGTAGTTGATATTGGTATAGAGATAAAGTGGCATATGCAATAAGGCTAGTAAAACTAATATATATATCAGCGGTAGTGTAGATATAAAAAGTAGTGTAAAAGTAATCAGTAGTAATAAATGTTAACAGTAGTAATGGATGTAAACAGTAGTAATAAATGTAAACAGTGAATGTAAACAGTAGTAATAAATGTAAACAGTAAATGTAAACAGTAGTATGACTATAGGCAGTAATGTAATACAAACATTAGTGCAAATATAAGTAGTGCAAACTGAATGAGCACATGACCATGAGTAATAACCCATTTTGATGACACAGAGTCCAGTGTTAAAATCTTTGTGTTGTGTGGTAATGTGTGAAAGTTTTTTGTGTTAAGATAGTGGAAGGGGAGGCAGAGCAGGCAGAGAGTTAAGCATCCTGACTGCCTGATGAACAGAGCTGTCATTTAGTCTGCTGGTTCGAGCCTGGAGACTCCTCAGTCTCCTCCCTGATGGCAACAGGCTGAAGCAGCTGTGTAGTGGGTGTGTGGGATCACCTGCCATGCAGAGGGCTTTCCGAGTGAGGCGGTTGCTGTGTAAGTCCTGTAGTGAGGGGAAGGAGGTGCCGACAATCTTCTCAGCTGCTCTCACGATGCGCTGGAGGCTCTTGCGGCAGGATGCAGTACATGCACCAAACCACACCGTGATGCAGCTGGTCAGGACACTTTCTATGGCACCCCTGTAGAAGGTGCACATGATGGGGGTTGGAGCTCCAGCCCTTTTCAGCTTGCGGAGAAAGTAGAGGCGCTGGTGAGCCTTCTTGTCCAGTGATGCAGTGTTCCTGCTCCAGGACAGGTCCTCTGAGACGTGCACTCCCAGGAACTTGGTGCTGTCCACTCTCTCCACTGTGGTGCTGTTGATGGTCAGAGGGGCATGTTGGGCATCCCTCTTCCTGAAGTCCACGTGATCCAAGTGATCAGTGAAATGTTGGACTTCCTGAGATTTAATTTTAACCCAGGTGTCGTCAACATACCTGAACCAATGACTTGGTGGTCTCCCTGAAAAGGACGTCAAGGCTCTCTTTTCTACCTCCTCCATGTACAGGTTGGCAACAATAGGAGAAACTGGAGACCCCATAGCACACCCATGTTTCTGCCTATAATATTGCTCCCCATATGTGAAGTAGGTTGACTGCAGGCACAGTTTCAAGAGTTGACACAGTTGCTCTGTGGAAAGCGTGGTCCTGCTGTTCAGAGTGGTGTCTGATTTTAACCTTAAACAGACCACCTCTACTGCCTCATCAACAGGAATGCACGTAAAGAGTGATGTGACATCAAAAGAGACCATTGTTTCATCAGTCTCCATGATGACATCCCTCACCTTATCCACAAAGTCCATGGTGTTCTGTATGTGGTGTTCTGAGCTGCCAACTAAAGGGATGAGTACAGATGCCAGATATTTGGAAACATTGTAAGTGACCGAGTTAATCATGCTAACAATTGGTCTTAAAGGTACACCTTGTTTGTGGATTTTGGGTAAACCATACAGACTTGGCGTGGCCTCCCCTGGGTACAGTCTGTGGTACAGAATACTGTCAATAGCCTTGTCCTGCTTCAAAATTTTCAGGCAATCTATCAACTTCTTCTTGTAACCACTTCCTGGATCTCTTTTCAGCGGTTCATAAGTGGTTAAGTCACTAAGGAGTGACATAACTTTCTCATGATAGTCTTTCTGGTTCAAAATCACTGTGCACCTTCCTTTGTCTGCTGGGAGAATTATGATGTTTTTGTCCTTGCTAAGAGTGGTGAGTGCATCCCTCTCTTCTCTACTGATGTTGGAAGGTGGTGGTTTAGCATTACTGAGACAGGCTGAAACTTTGACTCTGAGTTGTTCTGCTTCAAAGTCTTTAATTTTGTTGTTACGGATGGCTGACTCAGTGGCTGTGATCATCTCCACCAGCGGAATTCTACTTGGTGCCACTGCAAAGTTTAGCCCCCTGGCAAGAATCTCTGTCTCCGGCTGGGTGAGCTGTCTGTCAGATAAATTCTTCACCCATTTTTCTGTCTCCCTGGCATGTAACTGTGTATTGGAGTGTTGACTTCCACTGAATGTGTTGTTATTGGAATTGTGATGGTGTTGACGAGTTATCAGTAAGTTAAATTTGTTTTGTTGTCGAGTCTTGGACTTGACATGCTGTGCTAAGCGTGCCTGATCTGTACAGTCCATCACTTGCTGAAGTGTGGTCTGATCTAGGCACGTTGTTAGTTTTTGTTTAATGTGCTCTTCTTTGGCCTTCAAGGCCTCAATGGTAAAATTGGTCTGTCTTACCCGTTCATTCAGCAGCTACGTCTGTGCCTTCTAAAGGATCTTGCTTGCCCGGTGCCCACTGACCGACAATTTCAGTTCCAGGCTCTTGGGAATAATGCCACTTTGTCTGCATCTAAGGTTGAATCGCAAGTGGTTCCTGTAGTCTGCCCTCTTCCTAGCTGTTTTCTCAAACTCTCTAACAAGTTTGAGCCAATCCTGGCCAAAGTGGTTCAAAATACCCTGATGCATGCTCAATAATCCAGGTAGAAAAAAGCTAAAAAAGCTAAGTCTGGTCCTCTGGACATTAAAAAAAAAATAAAAAAAAAATAAAGCAAAAAAATTGTAGAAAGGTTTCGTCTTTCGTCCGAAAGACTTCCTCAGTCTGAGCTACTGTATTCAGCTGTCTTATAAATAGCACCCTCTCACAGTGGATCGACCAGTTGGCTGATGACAGCCTGAAACTTGCTGCTCACATGATCAAGGAGGACCATCAGCCTAACAATGGATCGTTAGCACCCTGATGGTTGTTTGCTATTCACAAAGGGCTGAGTGATACTAGCAGTAACAGCGTTGTATAAGGGGGACAGTTGAACCCGGAGGCCTCCACCCCTGTTTAATGATGGACGGTTTCTTTTCACAAAGATGGCCTCCCTTACTCCTCTCTCAAACCATTGTTCCTCTCTATCAAGGAACGATGTGATCAGTCTTATATTGGGGAAACTAAACAGCCACTGGCCAAAAGGATGGCCCAGCACAGAAGATCAACATCATCAGGTCAGGACTCTGCGATCTACAGTCATCTCCATGCCAGCGATCACTCTTTCAGGGATGAAGATGTTCACATCCTTGATAGAGAGGAACGATGGTTTGAGAGAGGAGTAAAGGAGGCCATCTTTGTGAAAAGAAACCGTCCATCATTAAACAGGGGTGGAGGCCTCCGGGTTCAACTGTCCCCCTTACAATGCTGTTATTGCTAGTATCACTCAGCCCTCTGTGAATAGCAAACAACCATCAGGGTGCTAACGATCCATCGTTAGGCTGATGGTCCTCCTTGATCATGTGAGCAACTGGTTTCAGCTGTCATCAGCCAACTGGTCGATCCACTGTGAGAGGGTTATAAGACTGAGCTGAATACAGCAGCTCAGACTGAGGAAGTCTTTCGGACGAAAGACGTTTCTACAATTTTTTTTTTTAATAGGACCAAACTTAGCTTTTATAGATTTTTCTACCTGGATTATTGAGCATGCATCAGGGTATTTTGAACCACTTTGGCCAGGATTGCCTCAAACTTGTTAGAGAGTTTGAGAAAACAGCTAGGAAGAGGGGACTACAGGAACCACTTGCGATTCAACCTTAGATGCAGACAAAGTGGCATCATTCCCAAGAGCCTGGAATTGAAATCGTCGGTCAGCGGGCACCGGGCAAGCAAGATCCTTCAGAAGGCACAAACACAGCTGCTGAATGAACGGGTAAGACATACCAATTTTACCATTGAGGCCTTGAAGGCCAAACAAGAGCACATTAAACAAAAACAAACAATGTGCCTAGATCAGACCACACTTCAACAAGTGATGGACTGTACAGATCAGGCACGCTTAGCACAGCATGTCAAGTCCAAGACTCGACAACAAAACAAATTTAACTTACTGATAACTCGTCAACACCATCACAATTCCAATAACAACACATTCAGTGTAAGACAACACTTCGATACACATTTACATGCCAGGGAGACAGAAAAGTGGGTGAAGAATTTATTTGACAGACAGCTCACCCAGCTGGAGACAGAGATTCTTGCCAGGGGGTAAAACTTTGCAGTGGCACCAAGTAGAATTCTGCTGGTGGAGATGATCACAGCCACTGAGTCAGCCATCCGTAACAACAAAATTAAAGAGTTTGAAGCAGAACAACTCAGAGTCAAAGTTTCAGCCTGTCTCAGTAATGCTAAACCACCACCTTCCAACATCAGTAGAGAAGAGAGGGATGCACTCACCACGCTTAGCAAGGACAAAAACATCATAATTCTCCCAGCAGACAAAGGAAGGTGCACAGTGATTTTGAACCAGAAAGACTATCATGAGAAAGTTATGTCACTCCTTAGTGACTTAACCACTTATGAACCGCTGAAAAGAGATCCAGGAAGTGGTTACAAGAAGAAGTTGATAGATTGCCTGAAAATTTTGAAGCAGGACAAGGCTATTGACAGTATTCTGTACCACAGACTGTACCCAGGGGAGGCCACGCCAAGTCTGTATGGTTTACCCAAAATCCACAAACAAGGTGTACCTTTAAGACCAATTGTTAGCATGATTAACTCGGTCACTTACAATGTTTCCAAATATCTGGCATCTGTACTCATCCCTTTAGTTGGCAGCTCAGAACACCACATACAGAACACCATGGACTTTGTGGATAAGGTGAGGGATGTCATCATGGAGACTGATGAAACAATGGTCTCTTTTGATGTCACATCACTCTTTACGTGCATTCCTGTTGATGAGGCAGTAGAGGTGGTCTGTTTAAGGTTAAAATCAGACACCACTCTGAACAGCAGGACCACGCTTTCCACAGAGCAACTGTGTCAACTCTTGAAACTGTGCCTGCAGTCAACCTACTTCACATATGGGGAGCAATATTATAGGCAGAAACATGGGTGTGCTATGGGGTCTCCAGTTTCTCCTATTGTTGCCAACCTGTACATGGAGGAGGTAGAAAAGAGAGCCTTGACGTCCTTTTCAGGGAGACCACCAAGTCATTGGTTCAGGTATGTTGACGACACCTGGGTTAAAATTAAATCTCAGGAAGTCCAACATTTCACTGATCACATCAACTCTGTGGATAAATATATCAAGTTCACACGAGAAGATGTAAAAAATGGCAGGTTGGCTTTCTTGGACTGTGAGGTCTCAGTTTCTGATAGAGGAAATTTGCAAACTGAGGTGTACCGCAAACCCACACACACAGACCAGTATTTACAGTTTGACTCCCATCACCCTCTGGAGCACAAGTTAGGAGTCATCAGGACTCTGTACCACAGAGCAGACAGCGTCCCCACTAACTCAGCAGCCAGACAGAAGGAGAAATCACACACAAAACAGGCTCTAGAGAAATGTGGATATCCTAACTGGGCCTTCCTGAAAGCAGAGAAGAAACCCAAACAGGACTCCAGCCAGCCATCAGGTGAAAAGAAGGAACCCAGACCCAGACCAGTGGTCATTCCGTATGTTGCGGGAGTTTCAGAGACATTGAGACGTTTATTTTCTAAACACAACGTCCCAGTGGCTTTTAAACCCCAAAATACATTACGGCAAAGACTGGTTCATCCCAAAGATCCAGTCCCCCGGCACAAACAGAGTAATATTGTGTATGCTGTTCAGTGTCAGGAGGGCTGTGATCAGTCTTATATCGGGGAAACTAAACAGCCACTGGCCAAAAGGATGGCCCAGCACAGAAGATCAACATCATCAGGTCAGGACTCTGCGGTCTACACTCATCTCCAGTGGTCACTCTTTCAGGGATGAAGATGTTCACATCCTTGATAGAGAGGAACGATGGTTTGAGAGAGGAGTAAAGGAGGCCATCTTAGTGATAAGAAACCGTCCATCATTAAACAGAGGTGGAGGCTTCCGGGTTCAACTGTCCCCCTTATACAACGCTGTTATTGCTAGCCACTCTCACTGGACCCCGTTTGAATGTCCCACCTGGACCTGCAGTTCTCCTGGTTTCAACAAGATTCGCAGGGAAGTTTTTGACTTTGCAGATTTTTTCTGCTGTCCTTTGTTGACCTTGTGGCGTGGGGAAGATAATCATACCTCGTGAGCATGGGGGGAGGTGTTTCTGACTGGTCCCGAACCGAACTGGCTATGGGGACATCGTCTCTACATTAGTCTGTTTACCTCCGTGGGAACCTGAGCCCATCTGCGCGCGTGTGGATGCTGCAGCTGTAAACCGACTGTGCTCTCTCTCTGCTCTGTGTTCACCCCTGCTCACACGCGCGTTTCATCTGAGGGACGCGCGGATGTTTGACTGCTGCTGCTGAAATAATTCCTGGAGTTGGATGTTTGACTGCTGCTGCTGAAATAATTTCTGGAGCTGGGAGGTTCAGTTAGGCTTCAGCCCCTCTGGTAAGACTTGCTGTGTTTTTTTCTGGAGGTGGCTTTTTCAGGCTGAAGAGGGGAGCTGCATTAATAACGAACATCTTACCTGCTGTAGATAACTTTTTAAAGAGCCTCATTTTTGAAGAAACCAATACCTCAACAACAACAAATATCTTATCTGTTGTAGATAACTCTTAAAAGAGCCTCATTTGTTGTTGTGAGCTCAACAACAAACATCTTACCTGCTACAGATAACTTTAAAGAGCCTCATTTCGTTAATGTGGGCTGTTTGTGGATCAGACGAGTGGAGAGTGGAGAGTGAAGTGCGGAGGATCAGGACCGTCGCTGTTTTGGTGCCTGTTTTTCCCACTGTTATGAACTGTTGAGAGCCGTTTGTAGATCAGACAAGCAGAAAGTGAAGCGCGGAGAAACAGGATCATTGCTGTTTGAGCGTCGCTGTTTGGTAGTGCCTGTTTCACACTGTTGGGAGCTGATTGTGGATCAGACGAGCGGAGAGTGAAGCGCGGAGGAAACAGGATCGTCGTTGTTTGCTTGTGGATCAGACGAGCGGAGAGTGAAGCGCGGAGGAACAGGATCGTCGCTGAGTTGGGTCGCTGTTTGATGGTGCCTGTTTCACACTGTTGGGAGCTGCTTGTGGATCAGACGAGCGGAGAGTGAAGCGCGGAGGAAACAGGATCGTTCGCTGTTTGCTTGTGGATCAGACGAGCGGAGAGTGAAGCGCGGAGGAACAGGATCGTCGCTGGTTGGGTCGCTGTTTGATGGTGCCTGTTTCACACTGTTGGGAGCTGCTTGTGGATCAGACGGGCGGTGAGAAACGAGCGCCGCTGAGGATCAGGTGCTGAGGATCAGGAGCTGCTGTCACTGTTGTTTGGTGCTGTTCACGCTGTTGTTCCTTTGCTGTCCTGATACAGGCTGATACAGGCTATAAATCATGCCTTTAATTTTAGGAGGCTTTTCTGGGAGCTCACTCTGCTGTTTGCTGCAAATTGCTTGTTTCTACCCGTTGATTCTGGATCCAGCTTGTGTTTACCAGGGCCACATCAACTCATATTCACAGGGGGGCTGGATCCCCCCTCACACAAACTGTAGTTGGGCCTCCACAACGGAACTGTTTGCCCACTTAATTTGTGACGCTTTATGGTCTGAGTCTTTTCTGCATCATTCATATTACTGTCATTATTTTCAGTTCTCAGACTATCTGGAATCACTGAATCTTATCAACACATCTGGATCTGCCCATCACTGCAACTTTCATTGTTTTTGGGTTCTGAATGATCGTGTCTTCATCAATGTTTCTCATGGTTCAATTATGGGTACAAAATGTCACACTGTTAACTCCTGTAATTACACATCAGTGACAAAGAAGTCAAGTAAATGTCTGATATTAATGTTGTTATTGATCTCAGGGATTCAGCCCAACCCAGGTCCATCCATTAACTACAGTACTCCCAGTGAGTTTAAAAATAATTCAGGTCTCCATTTCCTGCATGTAAACGCTCGTAGCCTTCTAAAAAAACTTGATGAACTGAAAATCCTAATCAGTTCTTCTGGGGCAGATGTGATCGTTATCTCTGAAACTTGGCTCAACAAATCTGTTTTGAAAAATGACCTGGCAATCAATGAATTTAAGATCTATCGTTGTGATTGTAATAAAAGGGGAGGTGGAGTCGCTATTTACATCAGAAACTCTTTGGCGGTCAGGATTGTGTCTAAAAAAACATTCGCAAACCAGTTTGAGCCTTTAGCTGTGAACATCAGTTTGAAGGGAGGTCAGATCATAACTACCATACCATACCATTTTATTTATAAAGCACTTTAAACAGGAACAAGTCCACCAAAGTGCTGGACAAACAAACACGCAACAGGCAACACATACAATGAAGTACAACACGAAAAACATAAAAACATTGCAGATCATAAATCAAACGATCCAGTACACATCAGCTGGCATTGAAAGCGATGGAGTAGTAGTGAGTTTTTAACCGGGATTTGAAAACCGAGAGGGAGGGGGCCTGTTTGATGAGCAGCGGTAACTCGTTCCAGAGTCTTGGGCCTGCTACAGAGAACGCTCTGTCACCCCTGCGCTTAAGGCGAGTTTCTGGAACTATTAAGAGTACCTGATCCTCTGACCTCAAAGCACGTGGAGGAACATATGGGTGTATCAGATCCGAGAGATAGGCGGGGGCGAGACTGTTCAGCGATTTGTAGACATACATGAGAATTTTGAATTGGATTCGAAGATGAACCGGTAGCCAGTGAAGGGAGGCCAAGACTGGTGTAATGTGCTCTCTTTTGCGTGTGCTGGTTAAAAATCGGGCAGCTGCGTTCTGAACCAGTTGTAATCGTGCAATGGTGGCTTGACTGACGCCAAACAGAAGTGAATTGCAGTAATCAAGCCTAGATGTAATGAATGCGTGAATCACTGTCTCCAGGTGCTTTTTGGATAATATGGGCTTCAGCTTAGACAGACGCCTCAGCTGGAAAAAACAGGATTTGACAATCATGTTTACATGACTGTTGAGTTTCATGGAAGGATCCATTATCACTCCCAGATTTTTGACTTTTTGTTTAACTGTTGTAGGTTGTTATCATCCCCCCTCCGCAATAGCTGAAGCTCTGTCCTCTCTGACTGAATTCATAGGAAATTTAAAACACAATGAGATTGTTATGGTAGGAGATTTCAACATTGATTGGAATAAGTCGACCCCCCTCTGCGATAAATTCAAGGAATGTTGCCTTTCTCTCAATCTAACACAACTTATCGATTCTCCCACCAGACCAAACAAAAAATGTCCCGAAAAATCTTCCACCTTAGATCTGTTTTTCACAAATGCACCTCATAAATTTCCTGGTACAGGTGTATTTGCTAACATTTTGAGTGATCATTCCGTAATAGCAGCTCTTAGATCTACTAAACTACCACCTGCTAAGCCCAGAATAATTCAAAAAAGGGATTTGAAACGTTTCTGTGAACAGTCATTCCTTTGGGATCTATCCCACTTTGATTGGCAACGTATCCTACAAATCAATGATGTGAACACCACTTGGAACTATTTTCATGATAGTTTCATTTACTTTGTAAACAAACACGCTCCTTTCCGGCAGTTCAGGATAAAGGGCCGTGACAGCCCTTGGTTTACTCCTGAACTAGCTGACCTCCTGCACAGAAGAGATCATCTTTGGGCCGCTGCAAGAAAATCAGACTAAGACTCTGATTGGTTGAAATTTTGGCAGCTGAGGAATAAATGCACAACTGCCATCAAAGCCGCAAAACGTAATTACTTCTTATCTCAGACATCCAAAAATCTAAACGACCCAAAAAAATTCTGGAAAACCATCAAATCTCTCTCAGGCACCCCCCAATCATCTGACCTCCCATCACAACTTCTTGTTGACTCTGTTCCTGTGTCAAATAAGCACGAGATCCTGAACTGTTTCAACAAACATTTTGTTGCTTCTAGTTCAAAAAAGGCGTTCAATACAGGATCAACTGGACTTTATTTGTTGCAGAAAACGTTTCGACTTCTGTCCAGAAGTCTTTTTCAATTCTGAATGGAAGCTGTGAGAACGAGAAGTTTTATACAGGCTTACAAGTCACGCACCAACATATGAAATTGGAAACTGAGATAACACCACAAATTAACTAAAATGCCCATTCTATTTAAATTGACAAAACGACACATCCCAGCTTAAACAAAAGGGGGTTTGTAACACATACATGTAAATTGAAAGATCACACCTAACAGTAGGAGGTTCCCTTGAAGTCTCTGTTAAATGTTTGTGTCTTCTAACAGAGACTTCAAGGGAACCTCCTACTGTTAGGTGTGATCTTTCAATTTACATGTATGTGTTACAAACCCCCTTTTGTTTAAGCTGGGATGTGTCGTTTTGTCAATTTAAATAGAATGGGCATTTTAGTTAATTTGTGGTGTTATCTCAGTTTCCAATTTCATATGTTGGTGCGTGACTTGTAAGCCTGTATAAAACTTCTCGTTCTCACAGCTTCCATTCAGAATTGAAAAAGACTTCTGGACAGAAGTCGAAACGTTTTCTGCAACAAATAAAGTCCAGTTGATCCTGTATTGAACGCCTTTTTTGATTTCATCATGTCCTGGACGACTGAGAATCTTCACCAGCATATTGCTTCTAGTTCATTATTTGACACAGTTACAAATGGAAAAACAGCCACTTCCTCTAATAATCAAACTTCTACAAATCAAATCCCTCCTACAAGTAAATCCTCAGCTAATCACACCTTCTCTTTTTCTCCGTTCTCAGTCAGTGAGGTAAATAAACTGTTAAAAGATCTTGATCCTAAAAATCTGCAGGTCCAGATGAACTTCCACCTTATTTCTTAAGGCTGGCTGCTCATATCATCACAGTCCCCGTGACCCACATCTTTAATCTGTCCATAAGCCAAAACACCATTCCGGATGCTTGGAAAACAGCCTTCGTTCTTCCTTTGCTGAAGGGAGGTGACCCTACCTCACTGAACAACTATCGACCAATCTCTAAACTCTGCATTTTATCCAAGATCCTAGAAAAACTGATAAACTCTCAGATCAAAAATTATCTGGACTCATTTAACATTTTACCTCTCCATCAATCTGGTTTCAGGAAAAAACACAGCACAACAACTGCTTCTCTGAAGGTTCTTAATGACGTTGCTGAAGCATTGGATGCTAAGAATTATTGTGCTGCACTTTTCTTAGACCTGTCTAAAGCTTTTGACACTGTGGACCATAACATCCTGTGTCATAAGCTCTCAGAAATCGGTTTCTCTGATCACACAATCGGTTGGTTTTCTAATTATTTTTCCAATCGGAGGCAATGTGTTCAACATAACGGTACTTCTTCCAGCTATTTAACAGTTAAAAATGGTGTACCACAAGGCTCAGTTTTAGGACCAACCCTCTTTACAATCTACATAGCTAATGTAGGTCAGAGCATCCCTGATGCATCCTTACATTTCTATGCTGATGATACAGTTGTTTATTGCCAAGCTAAAACAGTAGCTAAGGCTTTCCAGTTACTGCAATCCGCTTTTGACATCATCCAGTCAGATTTGTTCCGTCTCAAACTTGTCCTAAATGCTGATAAAACAAAAGGGATGTTTTTTTCAAGTAGGAAGTCGGTCCCAGCAGATCTTCCTCTGATTTTATCATCAAATGGTGTCCCTATTGAGTTTGTTGACTCATATAAATATTTGGGTATCCTGGTCGATTCGCATCTCTCTTTTAAACTCCACGTGGAAAACCTAGTGAAGAAACTGAAAGTTAAACTGGGTTTCTTTTTCAGAAATAAATCATGTCTAACACTGAATGCTAGGAAACGCCTTGTATCTGTGACTTTCCTTCCCTCCATTGATTACGGTGACATTCTCTACATGAATGCTCCTACAAGCACCCTGCGGATGTTGGATGTTGTCTATCATGGTGCACTAAGATTCATAACTGGCTGTGATTATCGTACCCACCACTGCACCCTGTATTCACTGGTTAACTGGACATCATTAACCTCACGCAGACTCTTCCACTGGTACATTTTCATCTTTAAATCACTTCTTGGTCTGCTGCCCTCATACATCTCCTCCTACATGTCTTTGCGTGAGTGCAGCTACAGTGTGCGCTCTCAGGACATGATTACCTGCAGTGTTCCATCAGTGAGGACTGAACTTGGAAAAAGGGCCTTCTCCTACTCTGCTCCTGCTTCCAAAAAGATCTGAAGCTCTCTAAATGATTTTCAGAATCTGTTGGAATCCTGGCAAAAACCAATGCAGATTTGTTCCTGTTTTTGATTTTGTACATCTACCTTATAATGTTTGCTAGTTTTTGCTACTTTTCTTTTTCTTTTGTTTATTGTTCAATGTATTTGTATCATTGCTGTTCATCATTCTTTAGTTTGTAGCAGGTCACTTTCGTAAATGAGCCCTCGAGGCTCAATGAGATTTACTGACTAAATAAAGGTTGAATGAAAAGTATCACTCAGCCCTCTGTGAATAGCAAACAACCATCAGGGTGCTAACGATCCATCGTTAGGCTGATGGTCCTCCTTGATCATGTGAGCAGCTGGTTTCAGGCTGTCATCAGCCAACTGGTTGATCCACTGTGAGAGGGTGCTATTTATAAGACTGAGCTGAATACAGCAGCTCACACTGAGGAAGTCTTTCGGACGAAAGACGAAACGTTTCTACAATTTTTTTGCTTTCTTTTTCTTTTTTGAATGTCCAAAGGACCAGACTTAGGTTTTTTAGATTTTTCTACCTGTATTATTGAGCAGGCATCAGGGGGTTTGTGAGTTTATGTCTGTGAAAGGTGCTACAGAAATAAAGTTTACTTACTTACTTACTTACTTACTCACTTACTTACTTACTTACTTACTTACTTACTTACTTACTTACTTACTTACTTACTTACTTACTTACTTACTTACTTACGTACTTACTTACTTACTTACTTACTTACTTACTTACTTACTCTTACTTACTTACTTACTTACTTACTTACTTACTTACTTACTTACTTACTTACTTACTTACTTACTTACTTACTTACTTACTTACTTACTTACTTACTTACTTACGTACTTACTTACTTACTTACTGTGCCACTGTGCTGCCCCATCACCAATCATATTTGTTTAAAATAACAGTGTATGACCAAATTGCTAAATGTATGATTCTGGACTTCTTATCTGATGCCAATTAGCAGTAAAAATGAACAAAAACTAGTCTTTACCTCAAAGCAAAGCTATGATTGCATGCTTTGCAGATCTGACAAGAGAACAACAGTTTATGATGTGGGAAAACGATAGTAATAAATGTTGACCTTAATTTTTATATTTCAACAGAGGCGGTACAGAAAAGCTACAGTACGCAAGGAATTTTCAGCCTCAAAATGATGAAGTCGGACACATTAGAGTTTTGCTTTATGGACCAGTTGGCGCTGGAAAGTCCAGCTTCATCAACTCTATCAGTAATGTTTTAAGAGGGAAAATGACCAACTCTGCTTTGACCAGTGCAACCACATCTGACAGCAGTTTCTCCAAGAAAGTAAGAAGAACTCTTAGTTGTACTCGGGGTTGAACTACAGTTGTACTCATAGCTGACATTTTAAATGCATTTTCAGAGATTTTAGTGCTAGTATTTACATATTGTCTGTATAATACTGTCATTTTATCACTTATGTGATCTCTAATTGTTTGACCATTTTTTAAAGATGCTGTAGATTTTTAATTAGAATGAATGAAATGATTTTTCAGTTACATACTTTTTTGAGAAGTAAGATTCACGTGTCTAGCAGTATTTACACTATTATTTATACTTAAACATGTTTCCATTGAGCGTAATCAAACTTAGGCTTTAGTGGAGCTGCTGGTGAGCACTGTTGCTGTGAATGAAGAAGGACCCGGGTTTGACTTTTAAATTGGAAATGTCTGCATACAGTTTACATTTTGAACATTTACAGCCAATAATTATTATAATGTCATACATCTACAGTTGAGTAAATTGTCACCAGAGCCATTGCCTACAGCCTTGTTGATTTTTGATCTGAAACAAAATTGCATTGTTGGTAATGCCAGAATGCAGTTGAAGGAAAAAACTTGATTTTACTTTGTAACAAAATAAAAGCAAATTTTAAAATTAGTTCAATATATTAAATTTCCTAATAGTTTCAAAATTTACTTCCATTTTATTTTTATTTACTCATTGACAGTTTTTACTGGTTGCATCAAGATTTATCCTTACGTATTTACTATTCTGTATTTCAGTATAAAACCCACAAAATCCAGAAAGATGGCAGAGACACCTACTTCCCATTTGTGTTCAATGACATCATGGGTCTGGAGGATGGAACTGAAAGAGGAGTCTGTGCTCATGATCTCAAACTGGCCATAATGGGACATGTGAAGGAAGATTACAAGGTACAACTTTTACCACATTGCAAATTCTTGTTCTTTAGTCATTTGAAAAGACAAACCATTACTTTGATCCTTTACGTTTACACTTTAATTAATAGAGCATTTCCCCTCGTAACTACCGGTAATTTGCTCCACTTTTATGTAACTTAGTCCACAATAAACAATTTACGTGAACTCGATCTCTGATTGTTCTTTTATAAATCCCCACTCATTTAACTTTTTTCAGTTCAATCCCATCTCTCCACTATCCATTGGTGATGCTGACTACAACGCTTCTCCAACTGTAAACGACAAAGTCCATGTTCTAGTTTGTGTCTACTCTGCTAATGCAGCTGCTATGAACTCCTCCGTTTTACAGAAAATGAAGGAAATCAGGGAAGCAGCCAGTGACCTGGGTAAGAACAGACCTGTGAATGTAATTTATAATTTCACAACCAATATGTTGTATATAAAGTTGGTAAATTAAAAAAGACATTACATGGAAAACTGAAGAGTTTAGTTCTGTAAATTTTGACTTTGATTCGCAATAATGTTTCCAGCAGCTACTCTGAGTTAGTTATTTTCTTACATCTGCTTGACAATTTCAACATCTAATTGTCAACAAAAACTGAAATTATTTTATACCTAACTGAAAAAGCAAATGTAAAATAACAGGAGAAAAGTAAATGTTTGCATCTGCAGGTATTCCCCAACTGGCAGTTGTCACCAAAATTGATGAGGCTTGTGGTGAAACTGATGATAATCTGAGAAATGTCTACAAGAGCAAACATTTAAAGAAAAAAGTGAGTTCAAACTTTAGCAGAAAGTAAGTTTACAAATGACAATATTTGGCTCATTGTGAAATGTTTTTTTTTATTTTTATAGATGACCGACTTTAGTTCAAGTCTGGGGATTCCAATGAACTGCATCCTTCCTGTGAAGAACTACAGTAAAGAAATTCAAATAGATGTGGATGTTGATACTCTCATCCTTGATGCACTGAGACTGATTATTGACTTTGGAGATGACTACACTGATAAACTGTAAAGCTTCAGAGTACAAAATTGATATTTATGGCAGTTGAAACGGTAAAACTAGGCCAACTAGTGGCAATTTAGACCTTTAGACCTGCCTTCAGCTTGAATAAAATACACAGTTATGTCATTAGCACTTCTGATTACTTTAGAAATGTGCTAAATTAATTGGCATCAGAAGCATTTTGAGTGGCAGACACGGGGGGTGGGTCTTGGAGTTGTCCGTCAGAAAATTTTGAACAAAATAAACTATTTCTTGTATTCTGGTGTATTTTAAAGGGTTGATAAACATCTCAGTTCACCTACATAAGGAAACGTGCACCACAGTATGGCCGCACTGACAGGAGCATCACTTTGACTCAATCTTTGTTGTTCTTGTTTTAACCTATTTTGTGTCTATACTGCACACCCATGCTACGGGTATGACCGTAACACATTTTTGGAGTTTTCTGTGTCACTGCTTTTCCATCCTGCCATCATGGTTCAGTTCCTGGCACCCCTCCAGCTTCGGGCTCCAGCTCTGCTTGTCATGGCAGCCGTCTCCATGATCCTCCACCTGCCTGCTTGGACCAAACTCTACAAACCTGTTTGGCCCTGCGGGTAAAACCTTGGCTGTTCTCTGTCTGCTGGAACCAGTTCTGAAGGACAGTCTACTGTATTAGAACAGCTGTTGCGGTCGTTATTACCATCAAGCTGCTGGCGAGACCTGCTTACAAGACCACTCTTAACCTGAACTAGTTGACTTTACTAGAAAATGGTGTGGAAGCCCGTTGCCTTAAACCATTCTAGTTTTTACACAAAGAAGAAACTAAACATGTTTAGTTGTGTTAACTTGATAACCTCAGTACAATGTAGTAAACACATTTAGTAGTGACTACTAAAATTGATTAGTTATGTGAACAAATCAGTTTTAGTAGTAATTTTAGGTTTCCACGCCATTTTCTAGTAAAGTCAACTAGTTCAGGTTAAGAGTGATAGTTGTATAAAATTACCATTTTAAGTTGTATTTACATAACCATATAAAATAAAATAACCAATACAACCTTATTTAAAGCTACTTATAATGTTTTGTTAAAATAAGTAATTACATTTCCTCTAATGTAATTAAGTACTCTTTTGTTCTTCAAATTGTATTGAATGCAACACTAAATTTTACAAAAGAGGAGAAATTAAACATTTTAATGTTCCACTATATTTAATTTTCACAGAAAACTGCTGCAAAAGAACATTTTAAGTGCAATTTGTCATCAAGCTTGGCTCAAGTAAAAAGAAAAAAGTATTAAAACAATAATTGCCATTAAAAAAAGCTTGTCATCAAAAAGTCAAGTAAAAGTAGGAAATAAAAGTGCTTGACATCATTATAAATTGTTTAAATAAGGAATACAAAAACAGCAGCATTCAATAATTTGTGTGTCCTTGTGATAAACTGGACACAGTAAAATTAGACACAGTCTTCTGAATCTTCAACTGAAAGGAGCAGATAAAATATGATAAAGGTAAGATTTAGCATGTTTTATGTGAATGTACAGTCTGTGTTGTTGGTAAATTCAGTCAACTGAAGCATTAGTTTCCTGAAAACTTATGACGCAAAATATTTTGTGATGTTGCTGTTAAGGAAGAACGACATGTTATTTCCCCTTAAAATTCTAGTGTTCTCCTCTGTGCAGACAAGGAGTGTGGTAGATGTGGGTTCATGAATGCACCACTGCATAGCTCTGTGAGCAGGAAATCTTTTTTGGTCAATCGAGCACACACGTTTCAACTTACTGCTTCAACTTACTACAGTATATTTACCAACAACACTGACTGGACATTTACATGAAATGTGCTGAATTTTCCTCAAACTATTATATAAAATGAGTTTTACTATCCAGTCCTAAGCATACACTTCTAAATCCTGTACTGAAGAACATAAGTGGTTGGACATTCATGTCTCTTATAACATTGTAAACTGAACATTATCAACTAACAGCTGTTGTAGAGCTGTTGCATTGAACTGCATTAGATTATGTAGGTAAGAAAGTGGCTACTGAGACTATATTCAATGCAAACTGTTCAATGACACAATACAATAGACATCTCTTTACATTGCAAGCTGGTTTTTCAATGTTTGTAACTTTGGTTTAAGTTCACTTTGGCCCAGCTCAAAAAACACCTGTTGGATGAACTGGAATGTGGACGTCATAGAACTGGGGTAGTTGAAATACATATGCAAGTCCAAAGAGAATGCACATAGCTTTTGGCAGGTTTTGAATGTTGGCCATCACCACTTCTCCCTCCATGATGATTTTCAGAGAGGCTGGACTGATTTCTCTAGAGCCTGTTTTGTGTGTGATTTCTCCTTCTGTCTGGCTCCTGAGTTAATGGGGATGCTGTCTGCTCTCCTAGAGAACCTAGAGAAATGTGGATATCCTAACTGGGCCTTCCTGAAAGCAGAGAAGAAACCCAAACAGGACTCTAACCAGCCATCAGGTGAAAAGAAGGAACCCAGACCAGTGGTCATTCCGTATGTTGCAGGAGTTTCAGAGACATTGAGACGTTTATTTTCTAAACACAACGTCCCAGTGGCTTTTAAACCCCAAAATACATTACGGCAAAGACTGGTTCATCCCAAAGATCCAGTCCCCCGGCACAAACAGAGTAATATTGTGTATGCTGTTCAGTGTCAGGAGGGCTGTGATCAGTCTTATATCGGGGAAACTAAACAGCCACTGGCCAAAAGGATGGCCCAGCACAGAAGATCAACATCATCAGGTCAGGACTCTGCGGTCTACACTCATCTCCAGGCCAGCGGTCACTCTTTCAGGGATGAAGATGTTCACATCCTTGATAGAGAGGAACAATGGTTTGAGAGAGGAGTAAAGGAGGCCATCTTTGTGAAAAGAAACCGTCCATCATTAAACAGGGGTGGAGGCCTCCGGGTTCAACTGTCCCCCTCTTACAATGCTGTTATTGCTAGTATCAATAATAATAATAATAATGAATTCAATTTATAACGCGCTTTTCATTAGTGAAAATCTCAAAGCGCTACACACATTGAATGCTACACACATTCATACACCGGTAGCGGCAGACTACCATGCAAGGTGCTTTCCAGTCCTACCGGGAGCAACTCAGGGTTAAGTGTCTTGCCCAAGGACACAACAACACATGGTGTGGGGAACCGGGATTCGAACCGCCAACCTTCCGATCGGGGGACGACTGCCATTACCACTACGCCACGGCCGCCCCTATCACTCAGCACTCTGTGAATAGCAAACAACCATCGGGGTGCTAACGATCTATCGTCAGGCTGATGGTCCTCCTTGATCATGTGAGCAGCTGGTTTCGGATGTCATCAGCCAACTGGTTGATCCACTGTGAGAGGGTGCTATTTATAAGACTGAGCTGAATACAGCTTCTCAGACTGAGGAAGTCTTTCGGACGAAAGACGAAACGTTTCTAGTTTTTTTGCCTTTTTTTTTGAATGTCCAGAGGACCAGACTTAGCTTTTTTAGATTTTTCTACCTGGATTATTGAGCATGCATCAGGGTAAAGCTAATAGTAGTTACCTCCAGAGCAGGAGGCCGGGCAGCGACAGAGTCAGTCCGAGCAGAGGAGGCTTTTTTCGGACACATGAGCTAGAAACGGTCAGTGTACTCTCTGGAAGTGTTCCCTAGCGGACAAAAGTGGTACTGCACCATTTTTTTGCCAAAATGAACAAGGGTCATATCTGAGTCAAAAATGGGTCTAAAAATATGGGAAAAAATCCATAAATACCACGCTTCGCCATATAAGTTGCAGGACATGCAAATTAGTAAAAAAACAGCGACTTTTACGCCGAAAATTACGGTACATGCATTTCCAAGTCAGGCCCTATATCCCACTATCATTCTGTTGTTATAAATGTCAGAGATATGGTCACATAGCCTTAGTATGCAAAGGAAAACAAAGATGTCCAAAATGTGGAGAGGACCACAGAATAGAAGATTGCAAGGATGAAGTACAAGAAAAGTGTTGTAATTGTGGAGGACAACATAGAGTCACACACGGAGGGTGTAAAGTAAGGAAGAAGGCAAAAGAAATTCAACAACTTAAATGACCAACAATATAAGCTATGCAGAAGCAGTAAAAAGTGTAAAAGAACAAAGAGCGATCAAACAAACAGAGAATCAAATAACATAGCAAACCAAAGAAAAAATAGAAGGAAACCTTACTATATCAGTCAAAAATGTAATATTATTTATGGCATATGGCATATGTCATCAACTGCACTGATCAGGCCAAACATAAAACAGAGAAAATTAAAATAATTGTGAGAGGAGCTGAAAAGTTTTTGGGGTTCAAAGAAGGATCATGGGAAAATATTAACAAAAGGTTCTAAACAGACGGGAAAACTGGAACCCAGCCAGCATGCACAGGTGGGCCCCATATGGTATACATATGTGCAAAACACATGGGTCCCAAAAGGTTTTGTCCACAGTTTCCATGGTGGCCCCACATGGGTTTGCTCAGATACATTTTAATGGGCCATGACTGGGTTTTCAGTGGGACCCATGTTTAACTAAAATGAGACCCATGTAAAACCCATGTGTGTGCCTTGAATAATATCTACCTGGGACTAAACTGGGTCCCTACTGGGCTAAAAATATGGGTAATAAGTGGGTTTGTCCACGGTTTCCATGGTGGCCCCACATGGGTTTGCCCAGATAGATTTTAATAGGCCCTGACTGGGTTTTCAGTGGGACCCATATGTTTAACTTAAATGAGACCCATGTAAAACCCATGTGTGTGCCTTGAAGAATATCTACCTGGGACTTAACTGGGTCCCTACTGGGCTAAAAATATGGGTAATAAGTGGGTTTGTCCACGGCTTCCATGGTGGCCCCACATTACGTCACTAATGCTCAACCAGATTATCTGATCTGGGCTATGACCTCAATAAGTCAGCTGTTGTACGAGCTGACAGCCGCAGACCTGCGGTGCGCTTTGGGACTCGTTTACAGCTCCATCAGGCACAGTCGAGGATTTGTAGCTCGGAACCTCACATGATTCGACGATTTGGACCTGAACAGCACCTGGACTTCAAGGCTGCAGTCAAAAGTACACTGTAGCCTGGCCTGAAAATAAATAAGCGACTAATCTAATCTGGACTGTGAGCAACCTTGGAAAAAGAAGGCTGTCTGCAAATCTTCTCCTGGAGTGAAAAGCTGTTGAGAACTCGCTGCCCCCCCCCCCCCAGAGGTCTCCGTGTGCTTTCAGAATGGAGCCGAGCTGAAATGACATCTACAGACTGTGCTTATCTGAAATGATTTTCACGGACAATCTCCCTGCTTGCCATGAAATGCAACATGTCTTGTCTTATCCGTGCTAAAGCTGGTAGAGTTTTTTAGACTTTATCATGGAGTGTCCTAAGACAAATTGTGATAGATTCTTTTTTGAATACCACTGATTACCCGAATGTATGTTCCTTTTTCATATCTGATTGTTGGTGGCACGGTTTTTATACTGCTGTGGCTTCCGTGCGTACGTCCCTCTTCGGATGGTGCGCGCGCCAATTGCTAAACTTTGTACCTTGGTGCAAATATGCCAATAAAGATATATTCTATTCTATTCTATTCTACATGGGTTTGCCCAGATATATTTTAATAGGCCCTGACTGGGTTTTTAGTGGGACCCAGATGTTTAACTTAATTGAGACCCATGTAAAACCCATGTGTATGCCTTGAAGAATATCTACCTGGGACTAAACTGGGTCCCAACTGGGCTAAAAATATGGGTAATAAGTGGGTTTGTCCACGGTTTCCATGGTGGCCCCACATGGGTTTGCCCAGATAGACTTTAATGGGCCATGACTGGGCTTTCAGTGGTTCCCAGATGGTTAACTTATATGAGACCCATGTAAAACCCATGTGTGTACCTTGAAGAATATCTACCTGGGACTAAACTGGGTCCCAACTGGGCTAAAAATATGGGTAATAAGTGGGTTTGTCCACGGTTTCCATGGTGGCCCCACATGGGTTTGCCTAGATAAATTTTAATGGGCCCTGACTGGGCTTTCAGTGGTTCCCAGATGGTTAATTTACATGAGGCCCATGTAAAACCCATATGTGTACTTTCAAGGATATTTTCCTTGGTGTTAATGTTGTCCAGGCTGGGCTAAAAATATGGGCAACAAGTGAGTTTATTTGCAATTTCCATGGTGGCCCCACATGGGTTTGCCCATACATTTTTAAGGCACTGACTGGGTTTTCAGTGGGACCCAGATTGTTAACTTACATGAGGCCCATTAAAGACCCACGTGTGTTCTTACCAGCATAATTTGCATATCGGATTTTCCGATGCAACCTGCCGATATTTCTGATCCTTGAAGTATGTCAGAGAGCACACATATTGCACCATACTCTGTGACTTCTGTCTTAACATTGTGTGAGTTAAACCCAAAGAAGACACTCTAGGCCTCACAACAGATAATACCCAAACTTTAACAAGAGGCAGGTATGTAACACAGATGTCCTTCTGACTCATGGTGCAGCCTGGAACACTAAAATACTGCTAAACATTAAGGGAAATCAACATAGCACTCCCCGTTTTTTAGTTTCCTTTTTGATTGTGGCACTATGAGTTGTAATTCTTGTTGGCTTTCATCAACAGATACAGATTTAAACTATAATTGAACACTAATATACCACTAAGCATGATGGGAAATCAACATAGTTCACTCCCCGTTTTTTAGTTTCGTTTTTGATTGTGGCACTATGAGTTTTAATTCTTGTTGGTTTTGATCAACATATACATATTTAAACTATACTGTACATTGAATTTATAAATGTAAATTCCATGCATAGTTTAAATCTATATCTGTTGATCCCACATTTATACCACTTGGGATGAATACAGTTAGCCCACATGGGCTTCCCATGCTGGACATATTATACTAAAATCACATGGTTCCTATATACTGATGCACATATCTGTCCCATTCCCAGTTAGCCCACATAAAAATGAGCTGGGGCCTCCAGCGTGTCCTGGGTCTTCCTCTGGGTCTCCTCCCGGTGGGACATGCCCGGAACACCTCACCAGGGAGGCATCCAGGAGGCATCCTAACCAGATGCCCGAGCCACCTCAACTGGCTCCTCTCGATGTGGAGAAGCAGCGGCTCTACTCCGAGTCCCTCCCGGATGACTGAGCTTCTCACCCTATCTCTAAGGGAGAGTCCAGACACCCTGCGGAGAAAACTCATTTCAGCCGCTTGTATCCGAGATCTCGTTCTTTCGGTCACAACCCAAAGCTCATGACCATAGATGAGGGTGGGAACGTAGATCGATCGGTAAATTGAGAGCTTTGCCTTTCGACTCAGCTCTCTCTTCACCACGACAGACCGGTACAGCGCCCGCTTCACTGCGGATGCTGCACCTATCCGCCTATCGATCTCACACTCCAGTTTTCCCTCATTCGTGAACAAGACCCCGAGATACTTAAACTCCTCCACTTGGGGCAGGACCTCCTCCCCGACCTGGAGAGGGCATGCTACCCTTTTCTGGCTCAAGACCATGGCCTCGGATTTGGGGTTCGGACTCTTATACCACTTGGGGTAAATACAGTTAGCCCACATGGGCTTCCCATGCAGGGCCCATTATACTAAAACCACATTGGTACCATATAGTATTGCCCTTTTATGTCCCATTGCCAGTTGGCCCACATAAAAATGAACTGGGGCCTATATATACATGCCCAGGTTGAAGCCATGTAAGGTCATCCCACATTTAGCCCACTTGGGGTAAATATAGTTAGCCCATAAGGGCTTCCCATGCTGGGGCCATTATACTAAAACCACATGGGTCCCATATAATAATGTCCATTTCTGTCCCATTCGTAGTTATCCCACATAAACACGAACTGGGACCTATATATCTATGCCCAGGTTCAACCCATGTAAGGTCAACCAACACTTATCCCAATTGGGGTCAATACAGTTAGCCCACATGTGCTTCCCATGCTGGACCCATTATACCGAAACAACTTGGGTCCCATATAATATTGCCATTTTCTGTCCCATTCCCAGTTAGCCCACATAAAAATGAACTGGGGCCTATATATACATGCCCAGGTTGAAGCCATGTAAGATCATCCCACATTTAGCCCACTTGGGGTAAATACAGTTAGCCCATAAGGGCTTCCCATGCTAGGGCCATTATACTAAAACCACATGAGTCCCATATAATAATGTCCATTTCTGTCCCATTCGCAGTTATCCCACATAAACACGAACTGGGACCTATACATTCATGCCCAGGTTCAACCCATGTAAGGTCAGCCCACTCTTATACCACTTGGGGTAAATACAGTCTGCCCACATGGGCTTCCCTTGCAGGGCCCATTATACTAAAACTACATGGGTCCCATATAAAATTACCCATTTCTGTCCCAGTGCCTGTTAGCCCACATAAAAATGTACTGGACTCTATATATCCATGCTCAGGTTCAACCCATGTAAGGTGATCCCACATTTATACCACTTGGGATAAATACAGTTGCCCACATGGGCTTCCCATGCTGGGTACATTATACTAAAATCACATGGATCCCATATACTGATGCACATATCTGTCCCATTCCCAGTTAGCCCAAATAAAATTCAACTGGGGCCAATATATATATATGCCCAGGTTCAACCCATGTAAGGTCAGCCCACACTTATCCCAATGGAGTAAATACAGTTAGCCCATAAGGGCTTCCCATGCTGGGTCCATTATACTAAAACCACATGGGTCCCATATAATAATGCCCAATTATATCCCATTCCCAGTTAGCCCACATACAATTGAACTGGGGCCTATATTTCTATGCCCAGGTTCAACCCATGTAAGGTCAGCCCACACTTATCCCAATTGGGGTCAATACAGTTAGCCTACATGTGCTTCCCATGCTGGGCCCATTATACCGAAACCACATGGGTCCTATATAATATTGCCCATTTCTGTCCCATTCTCAGTTAGCCCACATACAAATGAACTGGGACCTATATATACATGCCCAGATTGAAGCCATGGAAGGTCATCCCACATTTAGCACACTTGGAGTAAATACATTTAGCCCATAAGGGCTTCCCATGCTGGGTACATTATACTAAAACCACATGAGTCCCATATAATAATGCCCATTTATGACCCATTCCCAGTTAGACCACATATAATTGAACTGGAGCCTATATATCTATGCTCAGGTTA
This sequence comes from Garcialebias charrua, assembly GCA_038048925.1. Taxonomy (NCBI): domain Eukaryota; kingdom Metazoa; phylum Chordata; class Actinopteri; order Cyprinodontiformes; family Rivulidae; genus Garcialebias; species Garcialebias charrua. The sequence goes on from JBBPBX010032624.1 coordinate 28,552, forward strand.
AACCCATGTAAGGTCAGCCCACACTTATCCCAATTGGGGTAAATACAGTTAGCCCACATGGGTTTCCCATGCTGGGCCCATTATACCAAAACCACATGGGTCCCATATAATATTGCCCATTTCTGTCCCATTCCCAGTTAGCCCACATAAAAATGAACTGGGGCCTATATATCCATGCCAAGGCTGAACCCATGTAAGGTCATCTGACACTTATCCCACTTGGGGTCAATACAGTTAGCACACATGGGCTTCTCATACTGTGACCATTATACTAAAACCACATGGGTCCCATATAATGATGCCCATTTCTGTCCCATCCCCAGTTAGCCCACATAAAAATGTACTGGACCCTATATATCCATGCCAAGGCTGAACCCATGTAAGGTCATCTTGACACTTATCCCACTTGGGGTCAATATAGTTAGCACACATGGGCTTCCCATACTATGCTCATTATACTAAAACCACATGGGTCCCATATAATGATGCCCATTTCTGTCCCATTCCCAGTTAGCCCACATAAAAATGTACTGGGCCCTATATATCCATGCCCAGGTTGAACCCATGTAAGGTGATCCCACATTTATACCACTTGGGATAAATACAGTTAGCCCACATGGGCTTCCCATGCTGGGCACATTATACTAAAATCACATGGGTCCCATATACTGATTCACATATCTGTCCCATTCCCAGTTAGCCCAAATAAAATTGAACTGGGGCCTATATATCTATGCCCAGGTTCAACCCATGTAAGGTCAGCCCACACTTATCCCAATTGGGGTAAATACAGTTAGCCCACATGTGCTTCCCATGCTGGGCCCATTATACCGAAACCACATGGGTCCCATATAGTATTGCCCATTTCTGTCCCATTCCCAGTTAGCCCACATACAAATGAACTGGGACCTATATATACATGCCCAGGTTGAAGCCATGTAAGGTCATCCCACATTTAGCTCACTTGGGGTAAATACAGTTGGCCCATAAGGGCTTCCCATGCTGGGCCCATTATATTAAAACCACATGGGTCCCATATAATAATGCCCATTTCTGTCCCATTCGCAGTTAACCCACATAAAAACGAACTGGGACCTTTATATTCATGCCCAGGTTCAACCCATGTAAGGTCAGCCCACTCTTATACCACTTGGGGTAAATGCAGTCTGCCCACATGGGCTTCCCATGCTGGGCCCATTATACTAAAACCACATGGGTCCCATATAAAATAGCCCATCTCTGTCCCATTGCCAGTTAGCCCACATTAATGCTGTATAGGATCCATATATTTAACCCCAGCGCTGGCCCAAGGCATAAGCAAACTAAGCAGCCGCTTGGGGCCCCGCAGGGTCACAAGGGGCCCATTATACATGCTGTGGTGTAGGGTAATGGCAGTCGTCCCTCGATCGGAAGGTTGGAGGTTCGAATCCCGGTTCCTCACACCATGTGTCGTTGTGTCCCTGGGCAAGACACTTAACCCCGAGTTACTCCCGGTAGGACTGGAAGGCGCCTTGCATGGCAGTCGCCGCTACCGGTGTATGAATGGGTAGATGGTTGGTATTGTAAAGCGCTTTGGGGTCCCTCACAGAGGGCTGGAAAGCGCTATATAAATAAGCTCCATTTACCATTTACCATACAAGGGGCCCCCCAAAGAAGAGCTGAGTTTTGTGGGGGTTTTAAAATTTCATTTAATTCATTTTTTTAATTATATGATTCTATTACACACAACTTCATCATAAAGTTTAGATTTTTATTTTCATAATGATATATATAACATATATATCATATATTTGTGTGTATATGTATATTTGAATATGTATAAATCGCTCTATGGAAAGAAAGAAATGACCGGACGTCCTTAGGAGACCCCCTTAGTGGGGCCCCGCCCCCGGTAGAGCACGTTTCACAGGTTTCTCAGCGCTCCTTGCCGCAATGTGAAGTATGCATGATGCATCCAAGCTAATTAAGCATCTGACACGTAAATAACACTAGATAATGTTGCAAAAAAGGGCATATATCCTTCAGGGGCTGAAAAAAGAAAGAGGAAAAAAAAGAAGAACAGAAAAATCAGCAAGATAAAGGTATGTTTGTACAAAGTACGTCTCTTTTATCAAAAAATATTTTTGCAGCTGTTAATGCACATACATGGTGTGGGGAACCGGGATTCGAACCGCCAACCTTCCGATCGGGGGACGACTGTCATTACCACTACACCACGGCCGCCCTCATTTTATGTTCATCTTCGTCCTCTTTAGAGCTAAGTGTAGCATCCCCATCCTCTGTGCCCACTACAATCACTTCTGATCTACCTGGTAAGTTAACAGCAAAAAATCTTCTATAATTCCTCTTTGTGCTCCAGATCATTTTCAGATTAACAGTTATGTACATCGCAAACATTTTCTGCCCTCTTATGTTATTATTAATCATCATCTTTCTTTTGTCTCTTTCTCAGAAGCACATCAAAGTCCGAGCCACACCAAGGATCATCAGCTCTGCCAATGGACCCAACTGAGTGGCCATCTTTCCTATCAGATGTAAACAGGACTGAGCAGGTGATGAGAGGACCACTGCCTATTAAGGATACCTTTTCCTTCCCCAAAAGGCATGATGAGCAAAGTTTTCAGTTTTAATTTTTTAGAAAGTTTGATTTTACCAGTTTATTCATAGGCAGTTTTATCAATACATTCTGCCATGTCTGGCCTTCTGAGAACATTCATGAACTTGATGTGGTCCAAAATTAAAATAAGTTTGACACCCTTGCAATAAATTACATATATACATTAAAAAGGACTGTCAGAGTTGCAATACGATTTATAATAATAATAATAATAACGAATTCAATTTATAATGCACTTTTCATTAATAAAAATCTCAAAGTGCTACAAAGTGTAACAAAGCAAAGATCAAAATAAAACAAGTGATAAAATCAAATAAAATCAATAATAATATCGACTAAGATCAAAGATAAAATCATGTGGATGCAGATTAGGCTTGCTTAAAAAATAAATAAAATAAAACAAGTGATAAAATCAAGTAAAATCAATAATGATATCAGCTAAGATCAAAGATAAAATCATGTGGAGGCAGAATAGGCTTGCTTAAAAAGAAAAGTCTTTATGCTGCTTTTAAAGTCAACCAGTGACTGTGGAGCTCTCAGGTCATCAGGGAGGGAGTTCCACAGGCGGGGGGCAGCCACACAGAATGCTCGGTCTCCCATGGTCCTCAATTTGGTCCGAGGAATATGAAGGAAATTACTGTTCTGTGATCGTAGAGACCGGGTGGATGAATATGGTGCAAGAATGTCCTTTAGATAGTCAGGTGAAGTGCCGTGCAAGCATTGATGGGTAATGAGAGCAGTTTTGTACTGAATTCTGTAGGTGACAGGAAGCCAATGGAGGTTATGGAGAATGGGTGTAATATGTTCAAATTTACGAACTCTCAACAGAATCCTTGCTGCACTGTTTTGAATGTATTGAAGTTTCTGAAGGTTTTTGCCAGGGATACCAATAAACAGGGAGTTGCAGTAGTCGAGCCTGGAGGAGACAAAGGCATGGACGAGTTTCTCAGCATCAGGAAAAGTCAGAGATGGGCGAAGTCTGGAGATGTTTCGAAGATGGAAGAAGCAGGTTTTAAACAGATGCTTAATGTGATTTTCAAATGTAAGATGAGAGTCCATTTTTATTCCAAGATTTGTAACAGAGGTGGAGAGGGGGATGTCTTGACCAGAGAAGGAGATTGTTGTTAAAGTTGATGTTTGTATCTGGTGAGGGGTGCCAATCAATATGGCCTCAGTCTTCGAGCAGTTTAATTGAAGAAAGTTCTGATTCATCCATGCCTTTATTTCCTCCAGGCAGGCAGAGAGAACAGTGAGTGAAGACGGAGATAGGGATGATGATGATGTTCCAGTCCTGATGTAAAGCTGTGTGTCGTCGGCATAGCAGTGAAAAGAAATGTTGAACTGATTAATAATTTGACCTAAAGGCAGCATGTAGAGGGAAAACAGCAGGGGCCCCAGAACTGACCCCTGAGGGACACCACAGGAGACACCGACTGTCTGGGAAGTGGCATTGCCAAGGCTAACACATTCCAGCCTATTGGAGAGGAAAGAATTGAACCAGTCCAGGACAGTGTCACAGAGACCGACCTCCACATGAAGACGGTGGAGGAGGATACTATGGTCCACAGTGTCGAAGGCTGCAGTGAGGTCAAGGAGGACAAGGATGGAGGGAGAACCAGTGTCAGCAGCCATGAGGACATCATTTGTTACTCTCAGCAGTGCAGTCTCAGTACTGTGAGCTGCTCTGAATCCAGACTGGAACTTCTCATACAGAGAGTGTTGCTGTAGGTGGTCCTGCAGCTGAGCAGCAACTGCTTTCTCCAGCACTTTGGACAGAAATGGGAGGTGGGAAATTGGGCGGTAATTAGAAAAAATGTCGGGATCCAAATTAGATTTTTTCAGAAGAGGCCTAATGATGGCAGTTTTTAGAGGCAATGGAACATGACCAGATTGTAGAGACTTGTTTATTATTTGTGTGATTAATGGGCTTATTGCAGAGTGATTGGATTTTATGAGAGACGAGGGGAAGGGATCCAGGGCGCAGGATGAAGGCTTCATTTTCTTGAGGATGGTCTCCACCTCACTCTGAACGACTTCATCAAAGCTGCTCAGGGTCCCAGAAAGCAGACGGGTAGATGGCACACTAAGATCAGGGAGGTTGTGGAGCTGAGATCTGATAGTGTCAACTTTGTTTTTAAATGATGAGAGGAACAGGTTGCATTTTTGAACAGAGTCCTCATGAGTTTGTTTAATGGGATTAAGCAGATGAGTTATTGTGGAGAAGAGCTGTTTAGAGTTTCCAGGGCAGGTGTTGATGATGTTGGAATAATATTTGGAGCGTGCTTCTTTAAGAGAATAGGCGTACGCTTTCTGATGTTCTTTGTACGCTTGCTTATGTACCGAGAGACCAGATGATTTTACACGTCTCTCAATAGCACGGCCAGTTGCCTTCATCCTGCGCAGCTCACCAGTGTACCAGGGGGCTGAACGGGAGAAAGACACCAGTCTTGACTTCAAGGGAGCATGTAGGTCCAGAAGCTCCTGGAGAGATTGGTTGTAGTAATCCACAGAGTCATCTGCAGATGAGTGATTGACAGCGGTCAGGGCGTGAAGATCAGCAGACAAAACATCAGGGGAAATGTTTTTATAGTCA